>BQNB010042641.1:0-44660 GCA_026074375.1 Tanacetum coccineum
TAGAATGAAAATGGTGGGAAAATAAGCTAGTTTGAATTTATGCTTTATTGGCTTGTACATTGAGCTCAAATGAGTTGTACTTTGATTTAGGTGGGAAAATGTAATTCAAATATTATGTATTGGTCACTTGTACACATGCTTAAAGGCTTGTATATTCATTTTGTATGTAAACATTACATGAAGTTAGGGTTTTGATATAAACGTTAACGTTTAATATCCGTTTTATAATAACGTTTTGAAAAGTACGTTAAATAGATAACGTATGATAAAATGGAGTTCAAAATATATTGCTTGACATATTATAACGTTTACTTGCTATAAACGTAAATATAGTTGGCATTGGTTGTTGCGTGAGCACGTTTACTTTTGTAATGTAAGTTACGTTACATTATGGATGGAATAAAGCAAAAATATTTCCATGAAAATGGTTGCATCTAATTTAATAGATGGATAATTACATAGAGGAAAATTGTGGGTTGTTATATAACCACACCAGAAAGGATATCAAATTCAGCAAGACACCAATTTTGTCGAGGTTCATTAATAGGAATAAAAACCTACATGGTTTAAAATTATCAGTTTTAGTTCTAAAGGTATTACAACAAAGTATTAACATAAATTTTATACAAGTCACTACCTTATTAGCTTCGGTCCATGCTATAGAATACCTCTCTCTGTTAACGTACCAAAGTGTCATTGCATTTTGAAGCAGTAGTTGAACAAAGTAGCTGCTAACCATGGCCTTAATAGCATCACGTGGTCGCACATGCCACATGTAGTCCACCTACAAATCAATGTGCTTTTAACAGAAATAGAATAAATAACAATATCATAAGTCACTGTTTTAGTACTACAGAAATGTTAAATAAACATTTAAAGTTGACTTACTTCATCCAATAGCCATCCCTGTCTAGGAGGGTCTAAGCATACTAAAGACTCCCAAAATTGTCGATCCACACAGACCTCTGTAGACCAGGGAAACTTACATAGAAGATGGCCGGGTTGACCAAGATAAATGTCCAAATCCTTGCTTATCCAAATATTGTCTATTTCACTGTTAATTCGGGAAAGATCCTAAAAGAAGTGTAACTATATTAGGAACATACCAAATTCTAAAAGATGATCCAAAATTTAAGCTAAAATAATTACATTCATACCTCAACCCAAGGTTTAACATTTTTTAGGAATTCGGTCATATCTCGATCAACCAAGCCAAAAGACTCTTTTTTCTTTTCAAACTTACTACATACTTGCAACCAACTATATGTTCTAACAGTAAGAAATTCAGTTCTCTTCTTAAGAGCGCACCGCGCCATTTCTTGTTTCATATGATCAGAATTCATAAACTTGTATGACCTTTTCCTATAATCCTCGTCCCACCTCTTCTTAACTTCAAGCGCACACTCCTCTTCTATCATCAACCTCTTTTGCTCTTCCAGTCACACCCTTTTCTCCTCTTCTAACAACAACCTTTCTTCCTCTTCCAACCGTATCATAAATTCCTTTTCAAGGAGATGATCCTCTGTCTGGTAAACATATCGTCACAACAATTTAGGTTTTAAAAACAACAAACATAACTTAAATAGAGCATGTGTGATATACCTCATCAAACTCTTCATCGGTATCAGCATCTAACGGTGTCCCTGCACAGTTACAAATGGACGACTCAAACAATTTAAGGAAATCATGATTAAGTTCATTGCAAAATTCACCGCTAAGATGACAAAACTCATCACTAAACTCCAATTGTTCAACAACATCACCATTTCTTTCTCGACCAAGAACCTACAAAGTTTATGTAGTTGTCACTAATAATGATATTGTTTTTTATTTTAACAGTTTATAAATATAGTGTATAAATTATAACTTGAATAATAGCCTCAAGTTTGAAAATACGAAAATTAACTCCTTAATAAAAGAATCCTTAAGACTGCTTATCTTGCTCCTACAAATGTTAGTAATCGACGTACTAATATGGCTACATAACCCGTTACATTTGCGGCCAGCAGACACCTTTTGGAGATACGCATAAAAAATATCAAGTTTTCTGATAGGAGTCCTTGGTACGTCACTTGAATAAAATCAATGGTACTTGTCCACCATTTAAATTTTTAATCGGCTAAAGTAGGTCTAAGATCAAAAATGGGATTAGATTCCTGCAACATGCCACAAAGGTATTATCAGTTATTTTTTTAACATTACTCTGACTTTTTTGATGCGTATAGGTTTAATAATTGTCAGAGGTGATATTACCTTGCAAAATAGGATGTAATAGTCCAATCTTTTAAAGATAGCCCTTTTAAACCATCCTATACCTCTTGGTATAGCTTCGGCCACTTTATTCCACCAACGATTGCTCCTTTCGAAGGACTCTAAAATCCAAACCTTCAATTCAATGATAAAATATAAAATTTAAAAAAATAATCATATGTGATATATGACACTAATGACTAAATAACTAACCTTAAATGCCCAAACAAAACCAATAGTTTGTTTATCAATCAAAGGTGAGCCGTACTTCACAAGTGACACAAATGCAAGTTTTAAATCTTTTGTTTGGTATTTCAAATACTTTAGGAAAAGTATTTGTTATTATTTGATAATATATTCACAAAAATCGAGAGAATAAAATATTTTTGTATTTTTATATTTTTATAACAAGAAAATAACTTCGCAAGGAAGGGTCTTCAAGGCACAACAAACTTCAACTTGATAATCGTATACACCTCCCCGGCAGCGGCGCCAAATATTGGTTAACAATTCTTGCTATATATAAATATAATATATAATAAATATATAATATAAATATATAATAAAATTATCAATCAATAATAATAAGTATTCCGTGAGGCTTTTTCAAAGGATTTTTACTTTTATCCAAAGCAAAACCCTAAAAAAAACCATCCCGGGTCGTTTCCCGTCGAGGCGTGAATTTGAAAATCGAGTTTTGGTTTGATATTTTATGCTTGAATGATCAAAGATTTGATTTGGGATTCTAATTCTACTAAATTAAATGGAAAAACATGTAAAAGCAAGCAAACAATTAAGACATTTAAAGATTTAAGCTAAAAAAGTTAACGGAAAATTAAAAACGAACGAGACTTAAAACCCAAATTATCAAAAATTAAACCTAAAATGATTTTTTAAGTTTTCCTAATCCTAAATGACTAAATTATAAGAAAAATTAAAGAAAATCCTAAAACGAGAGCTTTTAAAGTTAAAGAACGAAGAAAACGAGAACGGAATCGAAACCCGTTCTTTAAAAAACCAAATTCTAAAATTCTAACCCTACGAAAGCAAGTTTAATTTTCCTAAGTCCTAAATGATAAAAGAAAATTTAAAAAAAAGAATTATATTTTTTTGACTTTTATATTTTTTATTATGAATTAAATACCGTTTTAATCTAAAAAATGCATTAAAAATAGTAAACTAATTGCTAAAATTCTGAAAAAATCACCAAAAGTAGTTTGGACTATGCTTATTCTAAGAAAAATAAGAAACTAGAAGATTGTAGAACAAATAAGCATGAAATAAGCTGAAAAAGGCTGATAAGCAAAAAGAGCAAAGTGAGTTTATAAATTAAATAGTGAGAAGTAAAACCAGATGGCCCTACTGGTGCCAATGGTTAGTGTGTGTGTAAGGTGGGACGTGTGTGTGTGAAAGGGGAGGTCATGGGTTCGACCCCCATGGCCTCTCCTTTTTATCAAACATTTTTTTCTTTTTTTTACACACTTATAAAACACACTAAAATAAGCAGATTTAAAAAAAGTAAGTTTTTACAAAAAGTTAAAATAAGCACAGAAATAAGCAACTAAAAGTGACAGATTTGGGTATTTTAACTAAGTGACTAAAATTAAGCTAAACAGTTTTACTTTTTAAGCTCCAACAAGCTAACAAAAGACAAATAAGCTAAGACGGATCCTACTCTACACCTAATAAGCAAAATGCACAAAAATAAGCCAAGGAAATGAAACAGAAAAGCAAGAAATTCAAATAAGCAAAAAGAGGCTAAAATAGCAGGCAAACAGCCTAAGGGACCACTTTTGGGCTTATTTTTAAGCCCCTAAAGGGATCCTTATGGCCTAGTGGGGTATATGGGCTTAAAGCTTGTCCAAGGGGATATAATAATCAGCAAACAAAAATCATTTTGAAATAAAAATAAGCCATGAAAAGGTCTTATGAAAGTGATAGTTCCACTTAGTAGCTGTTGAGTTTTTCTTACTTTTGCAAAGACAAAAGGGGCTTTTTGCAAACTAAAAATAAGCTAGTAAAATAAGTCAAAATTACAAAATAAGTTTAAACAGATGAAAACCATCCTACAAACTACTAATGCTATAAATTTAAGACTTTAAATCAAACATTAACTGACTTAAATTTTGAGATCAAATAGAGACTTTTTAAAACTAAAAATCACTTGACAGATTTTGACTCAAATAAAGGTGAACAAATGCAAACTTATTCTAACTTACTTCTACTGAGTTTGGACATTAAAACAATGCTAAGCCAATATCTTAAAGCCACTTATTGAAACCTCAATCAAATAAGCTAACTCATTACCACAGATTTAAAGCTTACATACATACAACCTTAAAATTTGATATTAAATCTTAAAAACCTTTTTAAAACAGATTAAACTGACTAAAAAGAGCTTGTGAATGTTGACTTGGTGACCCAAAAACCATTTTGCACTATTTTGACCCATTTTGGCCCTTGTACCAAACACCCCTTTAAATATTTGATTTGCATATTTAACTAAAAACAGATTAAAAGATGTATCAAATAAGAACCAATAAGCATAATAAAGACACATTAAGCATTTAAAAAGCAGAAATAATCAACAATGAGCAGTTAAATAAGCTAATCATGAAACAAGTATAAAAAGTACACAAAATAAAATTTTGAGCTAACCTCTGCCCTTTGCTCTAAACAAGGGCTTAAAAGAAGTTCCTAAGAGCTCTAACCTACCCAGCTTATTGATTAAGCAACTAGAAAATACCCATAAGCTCTTCCTTGTCTAGCTTATCTTCCAAAGGCTTAAAAATCCAAATTCTTGATTCCAAATACACATGAAACTCACAAAAGATATTGTATGAGCTTATATTAATAAAACAGTTTCTATAAGCTTATGAGAGCTTATGGAAATGGCTTTTGAACAAAAATAACTTAAAGTCATAAAGATTAAAAAGACAGATTTGCATAACATAAAAACTTAACTTTTCATTAACTTAAAAAGATTACAATAACTTAAATGTAAAAGACAGAATTTTAAATGACATAAACATAAAAACTTTAAAAGTAAATTTAAACTAAAGCTACACTACTCCTCGTTACTGTTACAATGAAATAATAAGCCTATATATGTAGCCGAATATCTTCTTGGTCTTGTGCTAGTTGTGTTTTTGTTGTGAGAGTCTATCTCAGCCATTCAAAATCCTTTGGCACCAAGCAATATGATCTACACCCTTGATTTCTTTTCTTCAAATCTTAACCAATGGGGTCTTGAGGGATTGCCAACATGGCTTTGGGGTTTTGTGGTGTGGGGTTTGATGTTGAGGGTGATATTTTTGGAGTGGGATGAAGGTTTTGGGAAGTGTAGCAGGGGTCATAGTCAAAAGAGACAATGAATAGTACCATTTGGCGGGAAAAGGTTTTTTTTAACTGTTTTGGTGATATACTGGGTAATGTTTTGTGGTTTGACAGGAATAGCCCCTCAATTTGTGTTGTTTCATTGCACGAGCAGTCCTTGATGGCCACCCACCACTACCCCGTAACATTGTAAAAGCTAAGGGTTATGGGATTTTGGGTATAACGACAGTTAAACGAGGTATTGGCTTGGGTGGTATTAGGCCGGTTATAAATTTAAAGGGTATTGGGCTTTTTCATTGGTAATGGTCTTTATATACTACCTTAATGGGCTGACCCGGCCCATTAGATGGGTACGGGTGGGCCCATTTAAGATTTCTTTATTTTCGGCTCTATCTTGACTTGTTGACTTTTATGGTTGACTTTGACTTTGACATTTGATTTTGACTTTTTCTTCACCTCTTTCTGTTTCGTGCTCGGTTTTGTCATTTTTGGCTTTAATTTTTCGTCCTTTTGTTAGATATCCGTTTCCTGCACAATATAAGTGAAAACATACAAATACAATGTATTTTTGGTACGTTTTTGGTCATTTAAGTCCGGTTTTAATGGAAAATGGTATGTGTAATTAAGCACATACCACTTGTTATGGTTAAACCTACCATATGCGAGAACACCCTATCTTTAAATTTCATGTCCCTTTTACTATAGCAACTGAAACTAGCTGCTCTAAACCTAGACCCCGTGATAAAAGAAAACTCCCAATGACTAAAATGTAGACCACGTCTATTGACATAATATGTTAAAGGCATATCATAATGAGAATCATGAACCCGATATTATTTTTAGCATATAATCAATCATATGTGCTTCATGATCAAAATAGCCTAAATATGGCCATCTGCCAAAACATGTTGTCCTAAAAACCTTCCTTCGTTTATCATCCAAATTTTCTTTGATTAAATTAAAGTACTTTAATTTACTTCTGATAATAACTTTGGCTTCATATTCCTAGAAGAAAAAAATATATGAAATAAATAATATAAAGAACACTAATAATGCATCACAAAGGTATTATTTTTGAACATAACATTCCTATTCATTACGAAGGATTCATACACGGACTTAAATAAGACAACGATAATTATACATAACACGACATTAGGATTCGTACATAGACTTACACTACCTTAAAAGACAACATCGATTAAACATAAGACAACGAAACTTAACCACAACAACATAAACGACCAACATGCCAGAAGCTTTAAAAGAGAGCACATAACACCATAGCTTTCTAGCAGATCAAATTACTTAGACGTAAGTTGAACCAAAAAGGAAATCTTTTTAAGGACCTTGATTTGAATGTGACTTATGCCAGCCATTAAAGCCCTTGCTTTGGCGAGATCAACATCATTGATTTCCCTCAACAACTTAGCACTCTCATAAGCAATTGTACTACAAAGAAAATGATCAAGCTCACCAATCAGCTGAACCCTCTCCCTAACACGTGTAGCCAAATTTTCAGCAACTATGCTCATATTATTGGTAGTGTTCAAGTATTTTTTATTCTCACTTTTAAATAGGATAACCATCATGTCCTTAAGGTCATTAGACCTTGCAATGGTGGAAAGTTCTAAAAGAGTAGCCATTTTTGTTACAAATGCTTGGAAATGGATAAGTCTTTTGGTTTACAGTGGGCTATTTTAGGAAAGGATGGTTGTTTGTGGTATGATAAACTACACCATATGCAACTCTTATGGTATGATAAACTACACCATATGCAACTCTTAAATAGAAGGGAAGTTAATATTAAACAAAAAGAATAACAATTAATGATTGTCATGTCAATGTGGTTGGAAAATATAGCAAGTACAATAAGGATTTACAATGCCCAATTTGGAAAAAAAACACTCTATTTAAGTCTTGCTTGGTTACCAACATATTTTATGGGAGGTGTTGTTGTATTATTAAGTCATTAAACTACACAAACACCACTAAGGCTGAACATGTTATACTTGGATGTGGTTAATGATGTGTCGTTGTGCGTAGGTAAATTAATTATCAAGTTTTACTATTTATATTTTGCCGACTTTACCTAAAAACAACACTAACAGGCAGTGTACCCGATCAGTTGTAGCTTCGTTGGTAAGTAGGATGTCGATCACTAAGAGCGAGAGCGTTAATTCTTAATTTTATCAGTATTTTAGTTATCTCTGTTAGTCCTAAATTATTCTATTCTATGTTTAGACCTAAGTTAATCCTAAACTAACGCAAGGGGGTTTTCAATCTAAGAGACTAGCACGAGTTTTGGGTATCTAACCTAAGGTTTTGATGACAATAACATACACAAGCTGATAGACAGATTATAAAGAAACAATCAAACCTAATGTAAGGAAAACGTATTAGCCAATTTGATCTAATAATATGCCTTGATTGTCTATTCGTGCAATGATTGTATTAATTCATTGGTGGTATATCATTCCAAAGTTAGGTTGATCTTCTCCCTAGACTCGAGGTTTGTCGCTAGTTAATCTTGTCACAATTAACCTAAACCCGCATAAAGCTCACACCGTTGATTATAATCTATCTAGGAAACTATATTGGTGGTTATATTGAATCCTAGCTCATGGAGGCTTTAGCAACTTACTACTTAACGAAAATTAATATACTAGTAGTCCACGCCCACTTAACTACCTATGGAAATAGGACGTTATGTGTAGTCTTAAGTCACCGACTTAGTCTACCTATCCACTTAACCATAGATCAAAACTGGGCTTTCTATTGGTGATCCTATTATTCTAGCTATATAAATAAGCGTTATGTGCTTCTATCCCAGACTCTTAGCCTACGCCCACACAACATTGAAGTTGCAGCGCATTAAATATGTAGGACTAGACCCAATTGAATGATAGGTAAAACACATAATTAAGCACATAAACGGGTATGAAGTGATAAACATAATCAACATGCAACGAATAAGGAACAATCGATATAAAGACAAATCAAAACATTATATTATCGTAAACATGGCTAATACCTAAAGGTATTAGCCGATAGTCATTGTAACAATACACGAAATCATAGATGAACGATTAAACATAATGCTAACCGAACGCGTATAGTGGAGTGTAGAGATTACAAGGTTTTCCTATGGATTCAAGCACTTTGCAAGACCTTCTTGGCTTTTTTTCCATCTGGAAATCGAACTTGGTGGTTAAAGCATGCCTAAAAACGAATTTATGGTTTTGTACTTATAGAGTCTAAAATTTGGTCGATATGACATATTGAAAAGTTTTAATACAGCGTATTGGGGTTACTTGGCATGGGATCCACAAATAAAATATTCCAGAATTTTCTTAACCTCCTTCAATATGGCGTATTGAGTTATTGGATACAGAGTATTGACCAATACGGGTTATTGCGTCTCTGGATACGGAGTATTGACCAATACAGAGTATTATGTCTTCGAATACAGAGTATTGACCAATACAGAGTATTGGGTCTTCGAATACGGAGTATTGACCAATATAGAGTATTGAGGTTTTGGATACAGAGTATTGGCTGTAAACGTGCTTCTCTTGATAGTTGACCAAAGCATCATATACGGCTTATCGCTAATGTGGATATGGCATATTCTACAAAGTCAGGCAATGGTCTTGAGTTCTTCAAAGTCTTTAGATACGGCGTATTCTTCTAGAGTGATACGGCGTATTGATGTCAGAATTAGTCGACTTTCTCAAACTCTTCGTTTATGCTTAAAAACACGTCCTTTTATCCATCTTTTGCCAATTGCTTGATAATAACTGAGATTCATACAAATAAGCGATTAAGTATCAAATCTTATATAAAACGAGCATTATATATGAGATAAATGATGTTAATAAATAGACGTTATTTGATGTCATCAGTTAACATACACAAATGTTGTGAACTTTAGGGCAATATTGTTGTATTTATTATGTCATAAAACTACACAAATATAACTCAGGCAAAACTTATCTTTTTTGTCACAATAATGTGGTTAAGTTTTTTGTCATTCACTAACAAAATAGATCAACACACATAACAGTTCTTGGAAAAATAGTACATTACAAAAATTACCTAAACAAATGCACTAATTAGAACTAAACAAATGTACTTAATATGTCAACGTGGTTACACTAGATATTAATTCTTAAACATAACCCAAACATACTGTCAATTCTCAAACTTAACTATGTTAACTGATGAGGTGTCATTTTATACACTTTTTCGGGGTCGTTTAACCCCCTAAATCATGCATTTATGCCCAAAATAGGTACTTAATCATTCCTTTTTAGGTATTTAGCATTTGGAAGACATTTGGAGGAAATACACGTAACTTGGGCTCATTTGGAGAAGAAACAGACAAGACTACGGACCTACACCAATATCTCTCAAGAATTTCTACTCAGCAGCTGGAGACGGCGTCAAAGATTACACGTGACGCCGTCACAACTCATACCAAGACGACGTCACATGATCTCAAGACGGCGTCAGAATGCATGACCCAGCCCATTATCTAGAATATTCTACTCATGACGGCGTCACGATTAAAACGCGACGCCATCACAGCGATTTTCCTATATATACAAATCCGTTTTAGGGTTTTAAGTGTGTAACTTTAGAGTAAAAGAAAGGGACGAACCCTAGTTCGTTTAGCAGCTGTTAGGGATGATTTTAGGGCCTCAAAACCTTATTGTACTTCCTTTAATTCATGTTTTAATCAAGTAAGACTATCTTAATCATTCAATATGTTTGTGTTGTTTGATTCATTATTGTTCTTGCTTTATCTTTAACATGCTTGGCTAAACCTTCTATTGTGTTTATTTATGATTGTATGAAACCTAGGATATAGATCTTAGTAGTGTTGCTTCTTGTGATGAATATGCATGTTAGGTCTTAGAAAACTAGCTTTTGTCTGTATCGCTGTTGATATGTCTAGGAAAACATGATTGTGTAGAAAGGATACCATCGGGTAACAGTCTTCATACTGCCTTGCCCCTTATATGGTTGATCCACTCTTAATATATTTCAAATGCATTTAATATACTCTTAGGGGCCTTGTAATAGTCTTCATACTACCTTACTTGTGCGTTGCCTTAACGGAATATTAAATAGACGGCGGGTTCGTGTAATTCGTTCATGACTTAGAAAATAGTTACATAGATCATCACAAGTGTGACAAAGCAACAATACTAGGAGAAGCAATCTAGGGAGTAATACATAATTAAATAAACACAATCTTTTATTATATTGTTATCATCAGTAGCTTAGTTTATATTTAGTTTAATAGCTAAAATCAAACCAACCTCTCAAATATATGATTTACCTACTTTCTTATAAACATAAAAATACAAAAATAATCTTCCCTCAACCCTTAGAATTCTGTTAGACCGTGATCAAGCCTTCCCAACCAATTCCCCTAGAGAACGATAACAACCCCCGAGCCTTGCCTATACTACACTACAACGATTAGGTACACTGCCTAGGGAGTTGTGAAACTTCTTGTAGAAGTCCCTTACGACAACCGCAACAAGTTTTTGGCGCCGCTGCGTGGGGAATAGTTAGGTTTTGATCATAGTTTAACTTAGTTCTACTTGCTTGAATCCTTTCAAGTAAGATTTAATTTCCGCATATTAGCTTTCTCGTAGTCTATCTTTTCTTTGTGTGTTTGTTCATAATTTTCATTGACTATTCCATTCTTCATCATGGAGAATGCAAATCCATCTTGTTCTACCTCTAATATGGAGTTTCTTGACCCTAAGAAAAAGAAAGAAATTGAGTCATGGCTTGGGGATAGTAGGAGCGTTGACTCATTAGACGGGTCGAGTAAAATTGAATACTTTGATACCTTCCCCACCATGGAAGAACTAGAATATCACGAGTGGCTTTTGAAATACCCCAAACCATCTTGGGTAAAGGCAAAGATAAGAACTAGAAATTTAAACAACGTTAAGATCTCTTGCAAGATGGGTCACTTCCTTAAAAGACAAGCCTACATTGATTTAGAATCACCAATTAATGTTATGTCTAAGCAACATTACAATAAGATCATGAATAAAGGGCTAGAGTGAAGATAGAAACCATCCAACCCTAGTATGAATAGCAACTTTGTAGGAAGAGTCAATGGTTTAAAAGTTTTCATAGGAAATTTCACATACGAATGTAATTTTATGATTTTGGAGGACACCACTAGCATTATAGATCACCACCTAGGAGAAGTAGTCTATGGGAAACCATTTGCAAGGAATATTGGTTTTTCCCCCCCCCACACTTTTTTTTGTCTCGTTTATGAATAGGAAGACGGGAAATGGGTACTTTCGAAAAAGATACGGAATATCACATTTATTATTGCCTCATAAGTTGGATTTTTTTTCAGCGTTCTAACCATTATTTAGAAATTAAGGACATAAATACTGATTCTATACCACCCTTTGTCCTTGGGAGTAACGATGACCGTGGGAAAACCTATTACTCGAATAGTCTGACCTTAGGACCCGAGTACAAGGAAGACGAAATTATAAGCAAAGAAATTCGACACCTAATGAAATTGGAAAGAGAGGCCAAGAAACACAAAGGAGAAGTCACGTAGGAACGTGTGACTTCGAGTCTAGCTACAAGACTCGTAAAATAAAGAAAAGCGCTTTATAACAACCCACAATTTTCCTCTATGCAATTATTCATCTATTACATTAGAAGCAACCATTTTCATAGGAATGTTTTTTTGCTTTAGTCCATCCATTATATAACGTAACTTACATAGCAAACTAAACGAGCTCACGCAACAACCAATGTCAACTAAAACTATGTTTACATTATGTAAACATCCTAATATGTCAAGTCTATGTTTAAATATCATTTTTACCATGTACGTTATCCATTTAACGTACCATTTACAACGTTATTCCAAAACAAGCATTATACTTTAACGTTTATTCCAAAAAACCCTAATTACATGTCAAAACAAGTGTACAAATGTTCAAAGCATGTGTACAAGTTACAATGCCAAACTTTGATATATTTTCCTCTAAAACCCTAGTACAACTTTCTAGAGCTCAATGACAATTCAATGTGCCATGAAATACAAACTAGGTCATTTTACTCTAAATCATGGTTTATATCTTCCCATCACTTACACAAGGTACAACACCTTAATGCACAACTCCTAAACCCTAAACCTAATCCTAAATCATTCTAAACCTTTAATCCTAAAACCGACATTCATATAACTAAACCGAAATTCATAAAACCATAGCAACACCCATTTACACCTTAAACTAGTTTATAGTTTTCGAATTGATTCGTTAAATAAAACATAAGCTTGGGAAAATCAGTAGGTTTCTAAGGCATTTATTAAAAACCTAGGTTGTAGCCCTATGTCTTTTGATCATTTTTCCGATTGAATCACCCCAATTGGACGTCGGATGAATTAGTTATAGCCGAAATAGCAAAGGTGCGCAAATTCTGCACACCTGTAGTAAATGGCTGTTATCTCTAGATTTTTGTATAGTAACCCCTGAATATGTAAAACTCAAAGTTGTAGAGGACTCAAATATCTAACCATGCTCACTGGTTTGAGGTTGATTGGAACTACGATTTGTAAATGGAAACCAAATTACCAGGACTGATGTTGGCTGTCTAAAAACAACCATGAATAAACTAAATAAACACCTCAAGCTCCTCCATGACTCACCACCACCTTCATCAACAAGACGCACCACACACTCACCATCACTCCAGCACCTTACAAGACCTCCATCACTACCTTGTCAGCCCAACTTGGGCACCTTGTCTCCACACAAACCTGTCATCACACTAAACTTCTCACATCTCCTTCCACCTTGCTATGCTATCACTCTAGCTCACAATAGTCACTCCCTAGCCTTCCTTAGTCACCCTAGTATCTGCCATGAATCACTAATCTATAACTAAGCCACCACATCAAGCTAGAACTTAGGCACCAAGTTAGTTCTTGCCTATAAATAGTCAAACCAAAACACACACTTTCATTCATTCCAAAAACACTTCTCCACCTCAAAACGTTTCTCTAGCCTTGCACTAGCAGAAGTATAGAAGTCCCAATGTGTGTTTAGAAACCAAGGATTCCAAGGAAGAAGCCATAGAACTCGTCTCCAAGCTATACGAACCAAAAACCTCCATTTTGACCCATTTCAAGTTGTAAGCTTTTTCTACTCGTCCTATAAGCTTTGCTACTGTTTTAGGTTGTTCATAAACTCTATTAGATCATGAAGGAACTCTTTTTTAAGAGCCTTGAACATCAAACCCATTCGAATTGTTTTAAAACCCTAAAACGTGTCCGTTTTGATTTTTTTTCAATCACAAGCCCTTTTCATAAGATATAAGCTCGTAAACTCTACTTATTTTAGCCTATTCTAATAAGCCATAAGCTGCAAAACTCTCTTGGATTTCAAAAATATCATTATTATGGTTTTTGGACTTGCTTTGCAAATAAATCTCATGCAAGGGGTATATATTGTAAATATTTTGAAAATTATAACTAAAGGGGCTGAAAACGTCATATTCATAAAGTTATAACTATAAGGACCTATCTTGCCAAGTTTCAAAGTTAAAGGTTTAATATATATACTTGTTATATAAAGGACTAAACTTGTAAAAGTTTATAAACCAAGGGTATATATTGCCATTTTTGCATTCTTAAAGGTATAAAATGAAATATTTTTATATTAGTTATAAAAATATATATTAATATTATAAGACTAGATTTTATTAAAACCCGGCACATTTATCATTATTAATCATCGATCGACGCATTATAAAACAATTACGTTATATATTTAACGTAACTTATCATCGACTAGCTTTTGAAGAAACTTAAAATCTTATCGTATCACGTTACTAGGGAATTTCATGTGAGGGGTTTCATTTGGATATAAGTTTTTGACGAGTTTGCTAGATTTACAGATTAAAGTGTTTAGTTCCTCCAAACGGTTTACTAAGGACTCTGAATTATTATGATAGCCCGAACAGTGATACAATATTTCCATAAATTAATAAATCAAAGTAAGATATATGTTAAACTTTATAAAGTTTTGAAAACATAATCAATCACACTAAGACTTGACATATTACCCTTAGATTACGTGACGAGGCCGTTACTTTCATTTCATATACTTTTGCCATCAATCAGATTTCCCTGTTAAGGTGAGTTCATAGCCTCGCATTTTAAATCTTTTAAATACTTTATAAACCCGCGAGGGGGATACATGATTAAACCATGAATGCAAGTGTTTTTCCAAATGTGTGCCAGATATATTATTGCCTAAGTGCCTTCTACTGCCAATATTTCTTAATCATGAACCATTAGTCACTTTCGAGTGAACGCGAATATTATGAATAGATCTATCGGGGTGTGACAACTCCCGTTGGTATACCTATACTTTCTGGTACCAATAGCACTATATTTGATTATAATCGGTAACTTTGGCATGTTACCTTTCCACGAGGACATTTGTTCCTCAACCAATGTCACTACGGTGATTTCCATGTTAACGTATTGATATCATGAGCTTAGGGCAATAATACTGTTTTCTATGATAATTGTATGTGTTGCAATTATTACCACATGTGATAACTTGTATTCGATTATTTCCATGATAATTGTAAATGCAATTAAAATTATTACAAACTATGGGTGTATAACAACGTAACCCACTATTGAACTTATACTCAACTATTGTAACTGAAAACCTATGAATTTCACTCAACCTTTGTGTTGACCCTTTTAGCATGTTTATCTCAGGTAATGTGGCAATAACTATGGCAGGAGTGACATTGGACTTGGGACGTCCAAATTGTTATGCATTCAAACTTTCGTTTTCTTTAGAGTTTGGAACTTCTTTGTTAAACTTCTGATATGCTATTGACTGATACTAAATTTTCCAAAACGTCTCTTTATGAGTCGTTTTCTATGATTATGTCTGTTGATCCATGAAGTAATACCCCAGATTAGCTTCCGCTGCTATATGTCAAAAATGGGGGTGTTACAGATTGGTATCAGAGCTCATGGTTATAGAGAACAAGGGTAAAACCTAAACTATAACTACTTTTTCCATCCAAGAAAGTCCTCCGTGCCACTGTAGTTTCCAGAATAGTATGTGTAAGAAATTTCCATGGCAGATAATACACTACTATTATATTATATATAAATAACTTATGTTATTTCCACTGGGTTGTTATATAGTCATGTCTTTCCCCCCATCCTATTATTATCCTATCTGATTCCGATGTTGAGGATACTTTTTCCTCTACACACTCTCCTGACTATATCCCGGCATCACCGGACTATTTCCCAGCCTCACCGGGAAACACCTCTCCTAACTTTTCAGATGATTTAACTAAGGATCTTTTAGCCTCACTAGCCCTCTCACCTTTTTATGATGACCCATATATGAAGGTCATGCAAGCACATGATGCTACTGATAATGAATTACCTATTCCACCACAAGCTCCTATTGCTCCACCGACTATTTTGCCTCCATCTCCAGTGTTATCACTATCACCAATGTTTGATTTCTGACATTTCTTTCCTCCCGAAAAGATTTCACCACCTAGAGACACTGAGACTCCTGTTAGATCACCCATACCATACATCATCTCGCAACATTTCATCTTCGGAGCACGACTTAGATAACTAAACTAATTTTATCACTCCTCTAATTTTGAAGAACAATGACAACTGCGAATCAAGGAATGAGCGTTGATGAAATTGAGCAGATTGGAGCCCAGTGAGTGGCTAATGCTATTGAGACTATTGCCATCTATGAGATTAAGACCCGTATGGCTCAAGAATCAATAAGCCAGACTAAACAACAGGAAAATAAGGTAGCAGGAAATGCTAGCAACAAGAGGAAACGAGAAGGTAACCACAATGGAGGCTCAAGTCAAACAACTGAAGCAAAGTCGTATCCTTATAGTCAAAGTAAGATGGAACTAGAAAAGAGGACCAGAATTTACGTGGGAATGCGAAGATGAAATTCATGCCAAGTATCCACATCTGTTTTCAAATATCACTCTCGCATCTAACTAAATCTCGGGACGAGATTTATTTTAAAGGAGGGAGACTATAACAACCCATAATTTTCCTCTATGCAATTATTCATCTATTAAATTAGAAGCAACCATTTTCATGGGAATATTTTTTTTGCTTTAGTCCATCCATTATATAATGTAACTTACATAGCAAACTAAACGAGCTCACGCAACAAGCAATGCCAACTACAAATATGTTTACATTATGTAAACATCCTAATATGTCAATTCTATGTATAAATATCATTTTTACCATGTACGTTATCCATTTAACGTACCATTTACAACGTTATTCCAAAACAAGCATTATACGTTAACGTTTATTCCAAAAAAAAACCCAATTACATGTCAAAACAAGTGTACAAATGTTCAAAGCATATGTACAAGTTACAATGCTAAACTTTTGAATATCTTTTCCCTCCTAAAACCTAGTACAACCTTCTAAAGCTCAATGTACAAGTCAATTGTACATGAAATACAAACTAGGTCATTTTACCTCCTAAATCATGTTTATATCTTACCACCACTTTAACATAAGGTACAAACACCCAATGCATAACTCCTAAACCCTAAACATAATCCCTAAATCATTCTAAACCCTAATTCATTTAACCCTAAACCAAAATCATAAAACCATAACAAACCCATTAAACCTTAAACTAGTTCATAGTTTTCAGAATCTGATCCGTTAATAAAACATAAGATCTGGGCAAAATCATTAGGTTCTAGGTAATAAGTAAAAACACTAGGTTGTAGCCCTATTTCTTGTGATCATTTTTCCGATTGAATCACCCTGATTCGACGTCGGATGAATTAGTTATAGCCGAAATGGCAAAGGTGCGCAAATTTTGTACACCTGTAGTAAATGGCTGTTATCTCTAGATTTTTGTTTAGTAATCCCTAAATATGTAAGACTAAAACTTGTAGAGGACTCAAATATCTAACCATGCTCACTCGTTTGAGGTTGATCGGAATTACGGTTTGTAAATGGCAACCAAATTACCGGGACTGATGTTGGCTGTCCAAAAACAGCCATGTATAAACTAAATAAAAACCTCAAGCTCCTCCATGACTCACCACCACCTTCATCACCATGACCTCACCACTACATCACCATCACTCCAGCACCTCCATCACCACCTTGTCATCCAACTTGGCCACCAAGTCTCCAAAACCCCTAGTCATCATCTTAACTTCTCCATCTCTTTCCACCTTGCTATGCTATCACTCTAACTCACAATAGTCACTCGCTAGCCTTCCTTAGTCAACCTAGTAGCTGCCATGAATCACTAATCTATAACTAAGCCACCACATCAATCTAGAACTTGGGTACCAAGTTAGTTCTTGACTATAAATAGTCGAACCAAAACACACACTTTCATTCATTCCAAAAACACTTCTCCACCTAAAAACTTTGCTCTAGCGTTACACTAGCAGAAGTATAAAAGTCCCAAGGTGTGTTTAGAAACCAAGGATTCCAAGGGAGAAGCCATAGAAGTCGTCTCCAAGCTACACGAACCAAAAACCTCCATTTTGACCCATTTCAAGTTGTAAGCTTTTTCTACTCATCCTATAAGCTTTGCTACTGTTTTAGGTTGTTCATAAACTCTATTAGATCATGAAGGAACTCTTTGTTAAGAGCCTTGAACATCAAACCCATTCGAATTGTTTTAAAACCCTAAAACGTACCCGTTTTGATTTTTTTTCAATCACAAGCCCTCTTCATAAGCTATAAGCTTATAAACTCTACTTATTTTAGCCTATTATAATAGGCCATAAGCTGCAAAACTCTCTTGGATTAAAAAAATATCATTATTATGGTTTTTAGACTTGTTTTGCAAATAAATCCCATGCAAGGGGTATATATTGTGAATATTTTGGAAATTATAACTAGAGGGGATGAAAATGTCATATTCCTAAAGTTATAACTATAAGGACCTATCTTGCCAAGTTTCAAAGTTAAAGGTTTAATATATATATAATTATTATATAAAGGTCTTAACTTGTAAAAGCTTATAAACAAAGGGTATATATTGCCATTTTTGCATTCTTAAAGGTATAAAATGAAATATTTTTATATTAGTTATAAAAATATATATTAATATTATAAGACTTGATTTTATTAAAACCTGACACATTTATTGTTATTAATCGTCTATCGACGCATTATAAAATAATTATATATTTAACGTAACTTATCATCGACTAGCTTTTGAAGAAACTTAAAATCTTATCATATCACGTTACTAGGGAATTTCATGTGAGGGGTTTCATTTGGGTATACGTTTTGACGAGTTTGCTGGATTTACGATTTAAAGTGTCCTGGCTCCTCAAACGTTTACTACATGACCTCTAAATTATGATGGCCCGAACAGTGATACAATATTTCCATAAATTAGTAAATCAAAGTAATACGTTAAACTTTATAAAGTTTTGAAACATAAACCATCACACTAAGACTAGACATATTACCCCAAGTTGCGTGATGTAGCTGTTACATTCATTTGATATACTTTTGACATCAATTAGATTTCGCTGTTAAGGTGAGTTTATAGCCTCACATTTTAAATCTTTTGAATACTTTATAAACCCGCGAGGGGGATACATGCTTAAACCATGAATGCAAGTGTTTTTCCAACTGTATGCGGTATTAACCGAGTTGACTCGGGGGTCAACTCAACTGAGTCAAGCCAAAGGAATAAGCAACAAATGAGACTGACTCGATTTGAACAACCAAAACCATAAACAACATCGAACAACATATATTTACCACAACCTCAATAAACACCAACAAATCCATCATCTAAACCTAATATCTATTCGTCTCAAATATCAATCAACAAAACCACATGACTATATCATATTCCCTTCGTCATAATAGATCCAACAACTCCACCACATCTAATTTCTCAACAAGACACAAAATTAAATCAAACAATGATCTCAGATTCATGTTTAGGGTTAATAAACCAAAATCTTATCAAAGATTTAACACGATTCCATCACCGATCCATCTTTAATATTCAAACATAAAGAAATATATTAATCACAACTTGGGTATAATTATTTTCATTGATTCGATTCAAGACTCAAACAAGAACAAATAATAAAATACCGACTACCCGAGTCCGGCCAACATAAGGATCTTGAAGCCATCATGGTAAATCTCTGGTGCACGATTAACTCAAGTAGCAAATATAACGGGTTCCTGTGTTGAGATTCGTTTTGAAGAAGTCATATGTGTGGTGTTCATTTGATTGTGATTATATGTGATTGAAGGATGAGTGGTTGAAGTGGTGTGTATCGTACGTACATGGAAGAGATGGAGCAGATTTGAGTTTTAGGGAAACATAAGGAGGGGGCGTTGCTATAGTGATTAGGGTTGCATAAAATTAGGGAATGTCTCTGATATGTATATCCCTAGTTGTGTGGGCTGGATTTTTGAGTAACCATCAATTTGGGCTGCATTTATAGAGTCAAAAACATGGGTTGCTGGATGGTTATAAAATGTTAGGCTTGTTGTATTGATTAAAAGTAAACATGGGTTTGGTTATTGTGCACTAGGCCAAATGTTAATTGGTATGGTTTGGCAGATCGGGCTTTCTTAAAACAAATGGGCCGACACATGATTCATAATATTTTATTGTATGTTGGGCTGAGATATGCTAAATTAGGCCGAAAATGTTTATCTATTTCGGACTCATGTTATCGGATTAAGTCGGGTACAATAGTTTGAGTATTAAATGTTTCATATTAACACTAAATTTAGCTAAATGACTCACTTGGGATGATTTTTTGCTATATTTAGTTGTTAGATTACATTTGTGCTCTGTAATGACAAAGTGACAATGAGACGAGACCGGGATCGACGCTGATAAAGAATCATGAAACTTAAAGGCTAGATTTTGAATTATTTTTGTGACGTACAGTTGATCAAATATCACCTTAGATGAAGATTAAAGTGGCATTTACGAGAGGAGTTTCTTATTTTGTATTTGAAGTCGGGTGGCTGGATCAAGATTTTCAATGTTAACTTGCTCAATCTTAATTCAAAGCTGGAAGACTTGGTTATTAGTTTCCAGCATCAAGGTGATGGTTGATGACCTGGTTAACTATCACTTAAAGGAGTTACGTTGTAGTACTCAGTGTCACACGCTAAGACGATGTGGATAATCGCAAGAGGTGATGATAGTCTCATACTTTGGGAGGGTATTGAGTACTTAGAGAGTGGCTAGACACAAATTCTCTACCCCGTTCGTCCAACATTAGCGAAGCTTAAGTCACAAGAATGGGAAATTCTACTTCAGTTTCAAGTTTGGTATATCTGGTTTACTTCATCAGTGGTTACTTCAAATAGCCTACAAAACGGTTGGTAAAATGATAGCCAGAGAGAGGTTATGAGTAGAGATTTGATCAGCAATTGATTCTCACGGGTAAGATCTGAGCTAATTTATTCCTCACACAAGTACTCAAGTAAGTGCGCGTCTAAGGTGTTGTGCCTGATTCTGAAATGTTGAAAACCACAATGGGAAGGAGAAGATCACCCTTGCCTTTGCACTCTTTTCTTGAAAGCTTGACATAGGGCATCTTTCTTGAATTTTTATAAGTTAGGCCATGCCGGGAAGACAAATGTCATAACCGTAGAGAATATCAGCGCTTTAACTTATGGCTTTTGGGTGCATTTCTTCAGACACATGGGGGAAGTGATATCTTGAGACCTTTAATATGCATTATTTGAATTTCCAGGGGGAAGTGTTGTGAGAAGAATTATTCAAGCGGAGATCTAGTTAACGCTACCCCAAACAATCAATCACTAAGCTTATTCCTAAAGGAGCAGTAAAAATTGATGTGGTATCTTACCAATTCCGTTGTGCACTTAATTATTCTAAGCTTGTAAGAAAGCTTTGAAACTGCTCAAGAGAGGATTGCTAGTTTGGGGGGAAGCTTTGAAAGCTTCTAAATAAAGAATATGTGGCATGAATTAGGGGGAAGCTAATTCATTGCTAGTTTTGGGGGAAGCTTTGAAAGCTTCTAAATCAAGAATATGCGGCACGAATTAGGGGGAAGCTAATTCAGAAGCTTCTCCTTAACCAGAAGTGTATGGGTTACCTAGCTCGTGCCTATTACAATATTTCTTCTACAAAGTACTACAAAGATGTATATCAGTTGGAGTGCAGACTTGAAGTCAAACACCACAGAAGACGTCATCAGCATATGAAGCTCATGGAAGTTTAATGTTCTTAATCCATTATGTACTTGTTAGGAAAATATTGTAAGTAATTCTGTATATCGTCCCGTGGGGGAAGATTGTTGGGAATTCACTTTTACGTGATGACATTACAGAATTACCATAGTTTACCATATCACCACACATAGGGACTAGTGTTGTCATTATAGGATTCCTATGTAATGTGTGGTGGTATAAATACCCCTCTATGGCTTTAATAGAGGGGTGAAATCATTTGTATCTTTCATTCATTTTCCATCTAATATCAACTTCATCTTCCATCTCACTACTTTCTCTTACAAAAATGGCTATCATGTGGTTTGACTCACCAAGACCACCGGATCATAGTTTTCGTGAATCTTTCACTAAACCTTAAACCTTAATCCTAAACCCTAATCTTAAATCTTAAACCTTAATCCTAAACCTTAAGCTATCCTAAACCCTAACCCTAACTCGAATTAAAACCAAAAACCCTAACCCAAAACCAAAACAAACCCGACACCTCCTTATTTCATTTTTAACCCATTTTAAACCAAACAAGCACCTTAAGCACCACTATTACATCACCACCATGTCACTAGCAGCCACCCTACCACCTTACAAGCACCTCCATCACCTCCCTTGGCCACCAAGCAAACGAAAGCACCTCCATCACCACCTTTGCTAGCCGTGTACTCCCACAAGTCTCCACCTCCCTTAACTACTATCCTAGCCCTTCATACTCACCCTATAGCTGCTATTAGTCACTACCTACAAGACCTTGGCCATTACTCTAAGTATTCTTGGGCACCAAGGGGTTTTCGAACCCTATATATAGCCGAAACCCACACACCCTTTCATTTCATTCCATAAACTCTATATCACCACTAAACTAAGTTCTAGCCTAGTTAACGAGGAAGTAGAAGGTCCTTAAGATCAGATTTGAAACCAAGAATCAAGAGAAAGAAGGTCTTGAAGCCATTCCTAGGCGTACGAATCCAAATAAGCTTATACGACCCATATAAGCTCAAGTAAGCTTAAAATCTTGTTCAATAAACTTATTTTTTATTTTAAAACTTTAATAAGCTTCCTTATGATCCTATATAAACTCTTGTTTGATCCTTTAAATCACAAAGCCATGCGTTTTTGGTTTTCCTAACCAAACGCTCCTATTTTGGATTTTTAAGCTCATAAGCCCTTTCCATAAGCTATAAGCTCATAAACTCTACTTATTTTAGATTATTCTAATAAGTTATAAACTGCAAAACTCTTTTGGATTTCAAAAATATCAAAATTATGAATTTTGGACTTGATTTGCAAATATTTTTATGCATAGGGGTATATATCATAACTTTTTGAAATTTATAACTAGAGGGGCTGAAAATGTCATTATTCCAAAGTTATATCTATAAGGGGCTGTTTTGCCAAGTCGTAAAGTTAAAGGTTTAAATTATATACACTTATTATATAAAGGACTAAACTTGTAAAAGTTTATAAACCAAAGGTATATATTGTCAGTTTTTTATTCTTAAAAATATAAAATATAATATTTTTATACAAATTATAAAAATATATATATATTATAAGACTCAATTTAGTTAAAACCTGACACATTTATCGTTATTAATATTCGATCGACACATTATAAAACAATTACGTTATATATTTAACGTAATTTATCATCGACTAGCTTTTGAAGAAACTTAAAATCTTATCGTATCATGTTACTAGGGAATTTCATGTGAGGGGTTTCATTTGGATATACATTTTCACGAGTTTGCTGGATTTACGATTTAAAGTGTCCTGGCTCCTCAAACGTTTACTACATGACCTCTGAATTATGATAGCCTAAACAGTGATAAAATATTTCCATAAATATTTCCATCAAAGTAAGATGTATGTTAAACTTTATAAAGTTTTGAAAACATAAACAATCACACTAAGACTTGACATATTAGCCCGCGGTATCTGACAAGGCCGTTACTTTCACTTCATATACTTTTGGCAGCATCGGATTCCCTATTAAGGGTATAGTTCAAAGCCGCGCCGATTTTAAATCTTTTGAATATTTATTAAACCGCTATGGGGGATACATGCTTTAAACCAGAATGCAAGTGTTTTTTCCAACTGTAATGATTATCCAAAATATATTATTGCCTATTACCTTCCATGCCACCTATTTCCATATCAAGAAACATTAATTACTTGCGAGTAAACACAAATATTGGTGTGATAGAATCTATTAGGGGTGAAGACTCCCTGTTGGTATACCTTTCATGGGTTAACAATGCATTTATGAAAAAAACTATATTTGACTTAATGGGTAACCTAGGCAAGTTACCTTTCCACAATGATATTTGTTCCTCAACCAATGCCACTACGATGATTTCCATGTTAACGTATTGATATCATGAGCTTACGGAAATAATACTGTTTTTCATGATAATTGTATGTGTTGCAATTATTGTCACTTATGATAACTTGTATTCGATTATTACTATGATAATTGTAAATGCAATTGCAATTATTACTATTTATGGTTGTATAACAACGTAACCCACTGTCTATGATGATTTGTATTCAACTATTTATCATAAACCTATGAATTTCACTCAACCTTTGTGTAGACGCTTTTTAAGGCAGTTTATCTCAGGATAATTGAGGCAACCTAGTGTCTAACGAAGTGACACGGACTTGAAGATGGCTAAATTGTTATCATTTAAACTTTATGTTTCTAGATTTTGAGACCTCTTTTTGTAAAAACTCTGATGAATAAATAAATGATAACAAAATTTTCCAAAACGTCTCTTGTATAATCCGTCTTCTGTGAGTTATGTCTGTTGATTCCATAAGTAATTCCCCAGAATTAGCTTCCGCGCTAATGTCAAAATGGGGGTGTATACAGAAAATGCCGTAATTAATTCGACAAGGCATCCATAAACTCTACGATCAGAAATGAGTAGATTAGTTTCCATAGGATACCTGAGTCCCTCTGTACGGTCGAGAGAGGAAGTAAGAACGATATAGAGCCTATAGCCCATATTATGACTGTAAATAGGCTAGTACTAGAATGGGAAGAAAGGATAAAACTTTACCTGGAAAGGGAGATGAAGTTCGACCAATGGATGAGCAAAAATTTCAAAAGCAAGCATCCCGCTCTTGTTAAAGTAGAAGGTGAAATGGATGATGTAAGGAGGAAAAAAAAAGAGTTCCACGTAGAACGTGTGACTTCGAGACCGTGCACAAGACTCGTAAATAACGTAAAGCGCTTCTTGGAGGCGAACCCAATATTTACTTTCCCGCAGTATTTAGGAGTGTCCTTGTGTTATAATTCTTTATTGTTTAGTTTTATTATGTTTGAATGAATTTTGTAACCATGCTTTGTTAGTTTGTAACTTCGTCTTATTTATAATTAAAGGTATTTTGCAACTTCTCCAGGGTTTTTCCCACTTCTCTGGGAAGGTTTTTTATGTAGGCAATCTCATTTGGATCGTTTTCATCCCTATTTCTGGCTTGTTGATGTTGCGGCTTGGAGAATTCATAGATTGAACTAGGGTGTATCTTAGGTTATTGTTTATGACAGGGTGATATCATTAGAGGCATGTCTCTAATTGATTTAATGGTAGTTTAAGCTTTTGCTTGAGGTTAATGTGGCACTCAGTGACATTCCATTGTACTTAACTTTTCTGTGATTAATATACTTTACCGGGGTAACCCTTTACTCAAAAGGTATTTTGCAACAAAATAAGTGTAGGGGAAATATCCTGTTTTTAGAACCAATTCAAACATTTAAAATAAATTGTTTAGATTAATTCGCGTCATTTTCGAGTCATATGATTGTAATGATTAATTTCATATGTTTATGTAGTGCTTTGTTAAGATTTAATTTGCGTGCAGAAAATTTCTTATTAAAAACGAAGAAGAATTTTTCACAGACCTTGGAGACAGCGTCGCGTCTCTAGCAATGTAAAAATTCAAATTTTTTCAAGTATTTTTGAAAAATAAAATGTGCAATATTTAAAATTTGTAATTTAGTTGTAAACCTGTAGAAAACCTATGATTATACCATCGCTTTCATCCTATCTTTACTGCTTTCATAGAGTCAAAACCCTAAACTCTCATTGTATTTATATCTATCCCGCCGATGCTTGGTTTAGTTGTGTTTGTCTTTGATTACAGGTTATATTTGATGAGAAGAAGCTTGGAAGTTCTTAGAAAGTTTCATTAGACGATTTTTGGAGGACGATTTAACCAGTTATCGCATGTCTCTTCTTCATTATTGAGCAAACCAGGGGAGTACTAGTTTCTTTTACTTTTTTTCTTTTCCCTTAATTCGTTCATACGGGTACTTCTATAGAACATTAGAGACAATGTTCAACTTAAGTGTAGGAGGGAAAATAAGCCTTAGAAACTATTCCTTCAATTGCCATTTACTTTGTCCTTAAAATGATGGGTAATATATCGAAACATAGCACAAAAAGGTAATTTTGACAAAAATTTAATTTTTTTTATGACACATACCGACGAAAACCAAGTATTAATAGCGTCTCATGGATAAGAATGTGTATGACTAGCACAAAAACCCTCAAAATTTCACCCAAAAATGTGAGGTTCGCCTTTATATCTTTAAGAATTCGGGTATCCATTATTGATACCCAAGATAATTTGTACCTTTAGCTTTCTCGAGTTACGGTTCGAATGCAGTCATATGTGTCTATTCCGTCGTTACGAATGTGTACGTATGGTCTTTGTCGCCTTTGCTGGAGCATTGATATCGGTATTAAATTATATGAGTGTACCGGTAGTAGATTAAATTCTAGAACTTGTTTTTGTGATGCATCCCGAGACCACATAGTAAGTATTAGGATTTGCTAGATAAGAGGCACTAGGATTAACCCATGTTTTAAACCTGTAACTGTTATTATGATCACATCGACTATATAACTATCCCACACCCTGCCATGCACTCATTTTAGTGCAGGATACCCCTAGTACAACCCTCCGAGCCTATCCTTTTTCACGGTTCTCGTAATTTTCTGGTTAAGCCAGACTATTAATGAAGAGCATTGTCGACCCTTAAACCAATCGTTACACCCAAATCGCCTTAGCCTACCTTGTATGTACTCACTTTTAGTACATTATTATTTTAACCCAAGTTAATTATTGAGTACACGGTTGCTAAGTCCTTATCCTTGTAAATACTGTTTTGGGACGATTGGGATTCATGGTAGTATTCATCTTATGAAGAATTGGGGAAGAAGTAATTTATTACCCCTAATAGAGCTCAATAAGCTCCATGTTATGTTGATCCATCTCAAATCATGTCATTAGTTAGATTGTAAATAATCGAATATGTAAAAGTTCAAGTGTAGGGGTGTATCTATAAACCCCCATGATGTATTATATGTTTAAGCAATAGCAGGGCAAAAGTGTACGAAAAAATGTATATAAAAAAGTGTAAAAAAATGTACGGGCTGCCATTTGCTTATGTTTATGTTTATCATAGAGTCAAGAAAATAAAAAGAAAGAGAGTGATGTAGATTTATGTAGAGTTTGTATATCTTTTTCCGAGTTTTTGGCTTAGCAACCAAACCAACGTCTATTCTTATAAATAATTAGCTAACCCTTCCACTCCAAATTCACCTAAAAGTCACTCCCCAAATGTATCCCATCCATTTCCGTTTCCATTAATGTTATCTTACACCTACACCTCACAACCCTATGCTCTGACAAGGTAATGAGTGTGATTTTCTGTTTCCCTATTATGTTATTAATTATTATGCACCCCGAGAGAAAGAGAGGAATCCTTTTTGCAAAAAAAAAAAAAAAACACTTTATGTGAGGTGCTAGTATATACTTTTTCGTGCTTTTAATTACGAGGTCTAGAAGGTTGTGTTGTAAAATGCTTTTAAAGAGTAGCGTAAATGACCCTAATACTGCTATTGTCTAGGTAGAAAAGCCCATTTGCTTGAGGAGACAAAGCACATCCCAAGTGTAAAGGGTATTTGATTGATGGTGTCATTTTATACACTTTTTCGGGGTCATTTAACCCCCTAAATCATGCATTTATGCCCAAAATAGGTACTTAATGGTTCCTTTTTAGGTATTTAGCATTTGGAAGGCATTTGAAGGAAATACACATGACTTGGGCTCATTTAGAGAAGAAACAGACGAGACTACGGACCTACACCAACATCTCTCAAGATTATGTTCTCAGCGGCTGGAGACGGCGTACAGATAAACGTGCACGTCACGATTCATCCCACGACGGTGTCACAAGAATTCACGACGGCGTCAGCTCGCACGACCCAACCCAAGATCTAGAATATTCTCTTTCATGACGGCGTCACGATTAAAACGCGACGCCGTCGCAACGATTTATCTATATATACAAACCCGAAATTAGGGTTTTAAGTGTGTAACTTTAGAGTAAAAAAGGGAGACGAACCCTAGTTCATTTGGCAGCTTATTAGGACGATTTTAGGGCTTCAAAACCCTATTGTAACTCCTTCAATTCATGTTTTAATCAAGTAAGATTATCTTAATCATTCAATATGTCTTGTTGTTTGATTATTTATTGTTCTTGCTTTATCTTTAACATGCTTGGCTAAACTCCTTATTGTGTTCATTTATGATTGTATGAAACCTAGAATGTAGATCTTAGTGGTGTTGCTTCTTGTGATGAATATGCATGTTAGGCTTTAGAAAACCAACTTTTGTCTGTATCGCTGTTGATATGTCTAGGGAAACATGATTGTGTGGAAAGGATACCATCGGGTAACAGTCTTCATACTACCTTGGCCCCCTTTTTATGGTGATTGATGACATCAAATAACATTATTTATAGCATCAATTATCTTATGTATTTAACCAAATTTTATATAATTATTGCAAAGAATTATTACTTAATCGTTTATATTTTAGAATTGCAGTAATTATGGAGTACTTGGTGAATATTAGCAAAAGACGCACATTCTGGAGCTTAAACGAAGATATTTTGAAGATTACTATTCTGACTACCAACACGCCATATCCATTAAGGAATATACGGTGTATCTGTTCCTGCACTTACCAAAAGACCACAAAGGAAACAAGCTTAATACGCCGTATCTAGAGAAGCTCAATACGCCGTATTGAAGATATAGTATGTGAAGATTCTGGAAGATATCAAACGTGGTCCCTACTCCAAGAAACTCCAATACGCCGTATCCAACCCATTGGATACGCCGTATCGAACTGACTTCCAGACAATATAAATAGAAAACCCAAAAATGAGTTTTAAGTGTGCTACAGCATATTCTCGATACCCAACCACAAGAAGTTGATTATCAGATGAGAAAAAGAGCGGAGCGGTCTTGCACGCATTCCAATCATAGAAGGACACCGTGTAATTTCTTATACGTTTTTAATTCGTTCAGTTTTTGGTATCACTTCGTTCAACTCGGTTAGTTTACCCTTGGGCTAAAACAATTTTTCTTGAATAATTATGATGTTGAAGGCCTAATACCTTCTGGTTATTAGCCATTTTTTGAAGATATAATACGGAATGTTTGTTTTGTTTATATCCTCAATTGCTTATTATCAATGAATGATTGTTTCTGTTTATCAAATCATACTTGTTTTTACGTGCTTTTTGTTATGAGACCTATCACTCAATACTATATCTAGTGATACAGACCAAGTATCTAGATGCCGGGATAGCTCCAATATAAAGATTTATACATCAAGAATTTCATAGGATCACAAATTTATCCTTCTAAAATCGGGGCTAAAGGATACGTTTGGTTTAAATAGTAACGGGAACTGCCTTTGGTTTATTGAACATGTTGACTAGTAGGTGAATCTAGATAATTCAACAAGTAATGTTCTGATTCCATTGGATAGTTGGATAAGTGACTACTAGAGTATAAATTGTCATTAAGCAGTAAGTGGGTAAAGTCTCTATGAGCTAGGGTTAACAAGATCACCATTGCTTTAATCCCTAAGATAGATTATAATCAGGTAATAAGGATGCTTTATGCGGATGATTTAATTGTGACAAAATTAATGTGTCTAGGTCTTAGGATGAAGTCATGCCTAAGTCTAAGAATGATATACCTCTTCAAGATAAGTAATCAATTGCATGATACAAAACAATCTTATAATCGGATTAAGATGGCTAATACATTTTTCTATTAAAAGGCTCGACCGCTCTTTTAATCTTCTGTTAATTTGCTGTACGTGGTTAAAGTGTTTTTTTGAATTGTATTATAGTCACCATCCAAAACCCGTGCCAGTCTCTCAGGCTGAAACCCCCTTTTACCTGTTAGAATTAGGATTAGAACTAACATAGGATTAGCATAGGTTTGACTTAGATTAGAATTAACTTAGATTAGATAAACCAAAATATAAATAAATTGAGAGATTTAACCTCGCTTCAAGTGTTCGACACCCTACTTACCACGAATCTACCACCAACCGGGTACACTGCCCGTTAAAGTGTTGTTTTTGGTTAAGTCGGCAAAATATAAATTTAAAACTTGAACTATCATAAATAAACACCACACAACGACACATCAAGTTTTTGGCGCCATTGTCGGGGAGTGAAAATTAATCTTGATTTTTATTTTATATTTTGGTTTTTAACATTAGATCTAACCCTTAGGAGTAGTGTTAATTAGATTAGTGTATATTTCTTGCTATATTTTGTATATTTGTTAGTTTAATTGTTTGCTTGTATAATTGTGTGTTTAAATTTAATTGTTTTCATAATACACTGTTCTGGTCGATAACTCGATACGGCGTATCCACTTCCATTGAATATGGCGTATCCAACCTTCTGTCCAATACATCGTATTCACTCAATCGATTAATACGGCGTATTCACTTCTATTGAGTATGGCGTATCGATCATCTGGAACAGAATCAGAATCTTATTTCTTATATTTGATTTCCGTGCTAAAAAAATTTCTATCCAAAATAAGCCTATCATATTGATTGTTTATCCTTGTTATAGGTAGTGCATGACAAGGAGTTCTACTAGCGAACTATTCACACCTTATAAAGAACCTGAACGAAATTTTCGAATCATCTAGGAGACACTTCAAGAACTAAGTCTTGGACCTAATGAGATCGCCTGATTTCAATTTATTTATTGGACCAATATACTCAGAGGAAGAAGAAGCGGAACAATGGCGGAAACTATGGAAAATACATGAGCAGCCCGAAGATGGACTATGGAGCGGGGGTTGCTAGGCCAAAAATTAAAGACAAGGATAAATTTGAACTGAAGGGCCAATTTCTCAAGGAACTACTGACTAACACCTTCAGTGGTTCGGATCATGAAGATGCGAATAAACACATTGAGAAAGTTCTTGAGATAGTTCGATCTATTCCAACATTCCAAATATAGTACTATAAACCAAGTGTATGCAGAGCATCCCTATTGTCCTTAATGGAGCCGCAAGCCGTTGGCTTAAGAAACGAACCAACCTAGTTCAATCAACAACTTGGGATGGTCTTAAACAAAATTTCTAAACAAATATTGCCACCTGCTCGAACTGCAAAGAAGATGGAGGAAATCAACAACTTTCAGCAAGACGGATGAAAACTTTACCAAGCATGGGAGCGATTTAAAGAACTCTTAATGCAAATTCTCTCAGCAGCTATATTTAATGGAGGATGCTATTGAACAAGGGTAATCTTATTCTATAATGGATTGGGAATTCCTACTCGACAGAGTCTTGATTCAAGAGGTGCAATACCATCAAAGACTGATGCTGATGCAAAGGTATCCATCCAAGAAATGGCTGAATGGAACATCTAGGTTAAGAAGTACTGAAACTTTTGACGGATTGGCAGCTATACAAGCATAACTGAACAATCTTGGAAGAGAGATCAAGAAAGTAAATGAAAAATTCATATGAATGTCAGTTGGATTGCGAAACAAATGCAAAGGACCCCATTACACCAAAGATTTCCCACTCAAAGAAGAAGGGAAAACCCTAGAAGAAGCTTACTACACGCAATTTGGTAGGACCTTTCAAGAAGGAGGATATAGAGCAGCAGCTCCAGGATTCTATCAAAGGAACAATGCGAATCCTTCGTACCAAGAACACTAAGGCATCTATGGAAGATACCTGAGCCAATTCATGGATGGTGATCAGCAAAGGACATAAAGAAAACTCCAATTTGATTAAAGAAATATAAGCTTCGACGGATGCTGCCATTCGAAACCAAAGAGCATCTATTAAAACTTTGGAAATACAAATCAGGCAAATGAGCAAGGTACTACAGGAAAGAGGATTTTGAAGTTTACCTAGCTCTACTAAAGCGAACTCGAGAGATCAAGTAAAGTCGATTTCAACTACTATTAAAGTTGATTCGTACCCGATACGTCGTATTAGATCCTCCCAATACGCCGTATCTACTGGACAGAGCCATACACTGATGTACGAGACAAGACAAACGACGATTCCGTTTCCAAGTCGTTTGAATGGTTACTACTGTGAAGAAAAGAAGGGATCATATGGACCATAATTCTCGGAACCTTACTCTAAAGCCTCACAATCCATACCCAAAAAGGAGAAAGACCCAGGGAGTTTCACTTTACCTTACTTTATTAATAATGTTTGCTTCGATAATTCCCTTGTTGATTTAGGAGCTAGCATTAGTGTTATGCCTCTCTCAACCTACTTTAACTTAGGATTAGGCGAATTAGCTCACACTAAATTAATAGTTGAATTCAGACAAGACTGTAAAATATCCAAAAGGAATAGCTGAAAACATACTAGTAGGAATTGGTAAATTTACTTTCGTAGTAGACTTTATAATTCTAGATATGCCCGAGGATATCAAAGTGCCCTTGATCCTAGGAAGACCATTTTTGTCTATCGCCAGTGCTAAGATTGATGTTTACAAAAGAAAGATTACTTTAAGGGTCGGGGAAGAAAGGATTGTTTTCACAAGTGTTAAACATGCTAGTTATAACACCTCCATTTTTGACATATAGCAGCGGAAGCTAATCTGGCGTATTATTTCATAGTACAACAGTCATAATCATAGAAAACGACTCGAAAGAGACGTTTTTAAAAGATAAGTTATCATTCATTAAATTAAAATGATCTAAATGAACCATTGAGCTTAGGAGAAATCCGAGGAGATGATTGATGCCCACATTGGGAAGTGAGGATATGAGGAATTTTTAGAACTAGGGGATGATGAACTTAATAGTGTAATTTGATGATTACCCTAGTTATTGCGACTATGATAAGAAGATCCATATAGATTGTGCTCACAACTTAAAGTTTTCTTGCATGATAGGATTTGAATTTACGCACGCTAACTTTTTCCCATTATTGTATGTCAATGTGATGTCCAAAAAGTTTCATAATTCTATAATAAAGATAAGATGGTGTACAAATGGAATAATGTTATAGGAGATTTAATGACTGTGCCCTATCTTGTTGGACTTATTGTCTATGGACGGCTTTTGCAGTTTGTAGTAAAATTAGGATGATTATCCGATGAAAGAATGGGCGATGTTATTTTTGGCGATCCATTTTTAAGAGCAAGTTTTGGAATTAAAAAATGATGTGTTCTCGAGGGAATGTTTACCATTTAACATATGGTGATAAGTGAAGAAACTTAGCCAAAATGGTTGGGATCAAGTTGAGGTTTAAACACCATACTAATGAGCAATGCAACAAGATTCCACCATTACTGAAGGTAAATGAAGAGGATAAGATGATTGGAATCTCGCTTCAAATTCCAAAAGCTTTAAGGGGTTCCCTACAATAAGGAGTTTTGAATTTTAGGACCCGATACTATTCAAGATTGCGAGGAGGAGATATGGCTTATATACGTCTGGGCACATAGCGTGCATGAGACGGAATGAAGATAAGCTGAAGAAAAGTCTAACTTAAAGACTTCGTTGTAAACAAAAGTGCTTCTCGGGTGACAACTCGGAATATTTTTTAATTTTATCGAGTCTGTTTTCCCAGACATCAATACGGCCTATCCGCTCCATACCATACGACGTATTGATTGTCTAGACGTTATCAGTCTTTACTTTTTATGCACTTTAAGAACATTATTGTCAGTTCTGGAAATACGGCGTATTTAAGCACGTGATACGGCGTATTCACCAAAACCGACCCGTATTTAGTTTGTTTAGTATAGTTTAAATTAACCGTAGGTACCAAGATAGGAATGCACACGTTTTTCTTATGTTTTATACATGACCTTGGAAGCAAAGAAATATCAACAAATATTGGTGGAGAATTTACAAATATGGAAGATCTTTACTGAGTTGGCAGTCTTAAAACTTACATAAGGCGGCTGGCGGTTTTGTTGTTTTAACACATCTTGCTAATAAACTCAACTTGGAGAATCTCCGAGAGCAAATATCAGGGGAGAGTTACCAGTTTCGCATTCTAGATTTTCTTTAATTCCCGTTATTTATTTTAATGCTCTTTTTATCTTTACAACGAGGACTTTTTGTTATAATTTAGGTCGGGTGGGTGGAATTATGAATGTTTACTTTGTCCTATTTTTCACATAAAATGATTAAATTATGCTCAAATTTAAAAAAATTCAAGCATACTTTTGTGAAATTACTTGATACATAACCCGCACACAATAACCCATGTTAGATATTGTGAGGATTTAACCTTATCCGTCTTACCAAATGTGTACCAAATTCTACAAAATATGAGTGCATGCCTAGTGATGTTGTAGACTTTAGAAAACTTGGCTTGGTATATTATTCGAGGAGACCGCACATCAATTGATAGTTACTATGGTTATAGATAGAGAAAACCTTATTTACACTGGTAATATTTAGTGGGATTCTACTCCCAATATCGCCTTTACATGGGGCTTATTAACTAACTACATTGGTTGTTAACCCCTGTATAAACCTTTTTGTTTACTCTCACTTTAAGAGTAAGATACCCCTAGAACAACCCGTAGAGCCAATCCTTGAGGAACTACACCAATTATTTGTTTCGTTACACCTTTACACCTTAGCATACCCTGTTAGATTAAGTTTATTTTACAGTTGCTAGTTGCTTAAAGTGTAAAGTTTGTATTTCCCGAGTCTTGTGTCTATTTTGGTACGGTTGGAAGAAATTTGCACATTGCAAATGGGAATGTATATTATAGTCAAAACTCATGTATTTTTACTACCATCGCAATTAATGATACGTCCAAAGAACAAAGAAAAATCAAAGGAATTATCCGAAATTATTATGATCGTGAAGATGGTAAAACTACATCGAGTTTCGTAGCATAGTGTTAGAAAAAAAAACAAAAAAATTAGAAAAATTGAAACAAAAAAAGAGAAGAAAAGTTTGAAGATAATCGTTTCGCAACTACCAAATGAATTACACGAAGGACCTCGAGTATTCGGCTGTATACAAATCGACGTTGTAGAGTATTGGTATGTGCTTAATTACACATACCATTTACTTAGGAAAACGTGCTTAAAAGACCAAAAACATATCAAAAATACATTGCATTTGTGTGTTTTGCATTTGTATTGTGCAGGAAAGGTAAGGATATCTAGGAAATTGTCAAAAACGAAAGCCCCAAAATGACATAAAATCGAGCTCTAGAATGAAAGAGCAGGAAAAGTAACGGCAAAGTTCACCAAAAAGTCAACCAAGTCAAAGCCAAAAGTCAAAGACGAAGCTGTAAACGAAGAAATACTTAATGGGCCCACCCGCACCCATTTAATAGGCCGGGTCAACCCATTAAGCAATTTATACAAAGCAAAAAGCCAAAACCTTATAACCTTCATACCAAACTCTTGACGGCGGAGGTCCATTTTTGCCAAACTCTACAAAAACTAAATTTTCACCATTTAAGGATTGTGGTTGTAACACAACAATACAACTTCAGGGAATGAAGTTGTTAAATCCCAAAACATCTACACCACAAGGACTAACTGTGCAATATACTAATATACAAGATGAAGAGCCAATCTTACCAAACCCCTAAACTTCCACCCCTGTATCACCAAAACAGATACAAACCAACTCCTCTTCCCGCTAAACTTTTGGTACTATTCATCATCTTCTACCCCACTCCCTAAAACCTGTTACCCTGTTCCCCAAACGAACCCCACAATCAAACCCCACCCCATAACACAACAATGCCACCTTGGCAATCCTAAACAACACCATTCGTCAAGGAATGAAGACAAAAAATGGATGGCCATGATTGAGGGACTTGGTGAGCACTCAAAATGAAGGGCTTTGATGAGTTTTTGACTTCACTCACACAACTAGCACACCTCCTGGCTCACTCACATAACTAGCACATTGAAGACCCAAGACCTTGAAAAACTCTATATAATAGATCCCCTTGTAAGCCCTTGAGGCAAGTAGTTTTAATCTAGTTAATTTTACAGCTTATTGTAGTCTATTTTTTAGCTTATTGTCATTTCCTTTTCAAAGCCTTGTAATGTTTTTAGAGTTTAATGAAATTTAAGTTTTTAAGTTAAGATCCTGTTTTTCTCTTTTATGCACTTCATGTTTTGAAAATGTTCTTATAAGCTCTTAAAAAAGCTCTTGTTTTTAAACTGTTTTCATAAAGCAATAAAAAACTGTTAGGCCATTAAGAAATTACATAAAAAAAGTTACCCAAAAAATACAACAGCTTGCTTTGTTTGATGATAAGCCAAAAACAGATGGGCTTATGGACTTACCAGCTTATCATAAGATAAGCTGGAGCTTTTGTAGATAAGCTCCTTAAGAGCATTTCTATCCTTGTTTTGTGCAAAGGATCAAGTAAGCCTTCATTTTCATTTTTAGCGTTTTACTGTAGCATTTCTTATACTGCTTATCTCTGCTTATTATTTGCTTATCCTTGCTTATTAATGTCATTTAGTTCTTAACTTGCTTACTTTATAATCCGTGTTTCATTTGTTCAAGTATTTCATAATCTGCCATAAGTTAGCTTATTTTACTGCTTATTTCATTAGCTTATCTAAAGTGCTTATTGTCTGTTTACATTTGCTTATTAGTCTTAGTTAAACTTAGCACATCATCTATTTTCAAAAATCAAAGGTTTAATCAGTTTTACAAGTTTAAAAGGATTTCAAGGTTTTAAAGGGGTGTTTGGGTTAAGGGTTCAAAATTTATCAATTTTGTGGTTTTGTTTGGATTGGGTCACGAGCAAGTTTTAACAAGTTCATTTCAAGTTATTAAATATGTTTTAAATGGTGGTCAAAGTTTTTAAAATTCATTTTTAAGGTTTTAGGTAGTCATGGCTTAAATCTGTGGTTTTATAGTTTTATGATTCAGCTTAATTGTCTAGATTTTGATTAAGTTTCATTTAGGTGTTGTTTCCTTGCTTGTTATTGATCTAAAATGCAGTAGAGCAAGACTAGTTTAAGTTAACTTTTGCCATTTGGTTATGAGTTTAACACTGCCATAGTTTACAAGTTCATTTCAAAAATCCATGTTCAAGTTTTTATAGCAAAAATTAGATAAGATTAATCATGTTTTATGGTCTGAAATTGAGAGAATAAGCTCTTTTGACATCTAGCTTGAGTTATCTTTAGTCTTTGAGTTTTTTTTCAAAAGCTTTTATTAGCTTAAATTTAGGGCTGCAAAAAGCCTTTTGTCCTTGAAAAACTCAGCAGCTATTGAGTGTAGTTAGCTTTTTCCATAAGCTTTTTAATGGCTCAAATGAATTTAAAAATGGTTTTTTGTTTGTGGATTATTGTAGCTTTTTGCATAATATTTTTAGTGGTATTAGCCACTAAGCCATAAGGATCCATTTTCTAGCTTAAAATTAAGCTTAAAAGTGGCCCCTTAGGCTGTTTGGTCACCAATTTTGGCCAAAAAGCTCATTTGCTTATCTGAGCTTTTGGCTTGTTAGGATTGCTTAATTCTTGTTTCTATTTTCTTATTAGGTTAGTTTTAAGCCATATTAGCTTATTTTACTTAGGTTAGAGCTTATTTAAGCTTATTAGCTTTTTTAGTTTAGGATTTAAGGTTTTATGCCTTTGTGTGATTCTGTCTTTTTAAGTGCCTTTCTGCTTATTGTGTTTGCTTGTTTGTGTTTATAAATGCTTTTTAGGTTTAGCTAGTTTTCTGTCTTAGCTTATTTGCCTTTAGTTTGTGCTTATTAGTTCTAAAAAGGCTAAACAGTTTGCCCTTTTTAAGCCTTAGTGTAAAAAGCTATTCTGTCAACTATTTTTGCTTATTTCTAGCTTATTTTAATGTTTTTATAAAAAATTGTTTTTCAAAAATTGCTTATTTTAGTCTTGTAAAGCTTTTTCAAAAAGCAGATTTTTAAAACGAAAAAAAAGGAGTATGGAAGTCAGGGGTGAGTAAGGCTCGAACCCCTGACCTCTATCCACTCAACCTTTATAACACACAACACACCACACACAACCACTAGCGCCCTTGGGTCTTTTCCGTTTTCCTTTTCAACTATTATTCTTTTAACCCTTTTTAGTCAGTTTTAGCTATAAGCCTTTCTTGGCTTATTTTTGGCTTATTGTGATAAGCTGGTTTCTCCGTTTTATTTTTCTTAAATCCAGCATTGTTCAAAGGACTTTTCCTATTTTTTTCATAATTTTCCAAATTAGTTTAGTATTTTTTTAAAAAATTTTTTAGATTAAATCCGTTTTTAATTCATAATAAAAAAATATAAAAGTCAAAAAAATATAATTCTTTTCTTTAAAATTTTCTTTTATTATTTAGGACTTATAAAAATTAATTTTACTTTCGTAGGGTTAAATTTGTAGAATTTGTTTTTTTTAAAGAACGGGATTTGAATCCCGTTAACGTTTTTCGTGTTTAGGCTTTAATTGCTTTCGTTTTTAGTTTGCCTTTAAGTGTTTGTGTACTTTATTTGTAGAAATAGAATTCAAAGCCAATTTGTGATTATTCAAGCATTATTCCACACACGTTACCTCAATTTTCCATTCACACCTCGTCGAGACACGACTCGGGAAGGTTTTTAGGATTTTGCTTTGGTCAAAAGTGATTATCCTATCAACAAGCCTTGCGGAATTTTCTTATATCTCTATTATTGCTCTCTATCACTCTATTATATATTTATATATTTTTAATATTATATAGTGACAATTAAGTATTGTATAAAGTGGTAGATATCGTCACTTGCCTTGTAAAGTATGTAAAGTATGGGATGATTGGGAAGTTGACCGTTACGGGAACGCCAACTTAGGTTGTTGTTTTTGATCTATGATCAAGACGTTGTAAATAGTTGTGTCTTTATCATGGTAACGGTCGGGAAAAAGTGTCTAGCAACTTGTATTTTAGACTTAATCTATTTGTTTCGTAATTTTTATTTAACAACAATTTAATTCCCTTTCCTAATCATTAACCATGGGTTTTACGCGAATGAGGATGTGATCGAGCGTGCATGTCTATTCCGTCGTTACGGCCATGTATGCATGTCTCAGCTGCCTTGTTGGTTTATTACTATTGGTGAAAGTTAGAAGATCCATACCCTCTATTACTCTACTATTCCTACTCTTTAGCTTATTCGAGGTGGGAGTGAGTAGTCATATGTATCTATCCCGTCGTTACGGGTGTGTATGTGTGGTCTTTGTCTCCCTCCTGGAATATTGGTATCGATAAAGATTAGTTAGAGTAATCAACCCTAAGCCTTCTCATATAAACCCATATTTACCTTTATAAACTTGTTACTCCTTAGCTTTAGCGGTGGAGATGTGTATCCTTGCCAAGCTTATGATAGAATACTCGTCACGACCGAGCAATTGAGCGAATTAGTTACATGTTACCACATAGATTAGTTGAGTGATTTGAGTGTTTTCATCTTTCTATTTCGTGAGGTGTTTGGTTGTGTACTTGTAATAGATCAAATAAATGCTTTAACGGAAAATATCCTAAGGGATACATTTTTATAAACTTTTAAAGGCTACTTGAGGACAAGTAGGATTCAAGTGGGGGGATATTTGATGACATCAAATAACGTCTATTTTATAGCATCATTTATCCCATGTATTTAACCCATTTTATATAATTATTGCAAAGAATTGTTACTTAATCGTTTATATTTGAGAATTGCAGTAATTATGGAGTACTTGGTGAATATTAGCAAAAGGCGCGCATTCTGGAGCTTAAACGAAGATATTTTGAAGATTACTATTCTGACTACCAATACGCCGTATCCATCAAGGAAGATACGGCGTATCCATGCCTGCACTCACCAAAAGACCACAAAGCAAACAAGCTCAATACGTCGTATCCAGAGAAGCTCAATACGTCGTATTGAAGATATAGTATGTGAAGATTTTAGAAGATATCAAATGTGGTCCCTACTCCAAGAAACTCCAATACGCCGTATCCAATCCCTTGGATACGCCGTATCGAACCGACTTCCAGACCTTATAAATACAAAACTCAAAAACGAGTTTTAAGTGTGCTAAATCATATTCTCGATACCTAAACCACAAAAGTCAATTTTCAGAGGAGAAAAAGAGCATAAGAGGTCTTGCAACGCATTCCAATCCATAGAAGACAACGTGTAATTTCTTATACTTTTGTAATCATTCAGTTTTTGGTATCATTCGTTAACTCGGTTAGTTTACCTTGGCTAAAACAATTACTCTTGTATTAATTATGATGTTTGAAGGCTAATACCTTCGGGTATTAGCCATTATTATGAAGATCTGAATGTTTGGTTTTGTTTATATCTCGATTGCTTAATTTATCGTTGCATGCTTGTTTATGTTTATCAATTCATACTTGTTTACGTGCTTTTGTATGCGACCTATCATTCAACTGGATCTAGTGATACGGACCAAGTAATCTAGATGCCGGGATAGCTCTCCATATAGTGATTTATACATCTAGAATCATAGGATCACAAATATTGTCCTTTTAAAATCGTGCTAAGGATACGCTTCTGGCTTAACTAGTTAACGGAAACTGCCTTTGGTTTATTGAACATGTTGACTAGTAGGTGAATCTAGATAATTCAACAAGTAATGTTCTGATTCCATTGGATAGTTGGACAAGTGGACTACTAGAGTATAAATTGCCATTAAGCAGTAAGTGGGTAAAGTCTCTATGAGCTAGGGTTTAACAAGATCACCATTGCTTTAATCCCTAAGATAGATTATAATCAGGTAATAAGGATGCTTTATGCGGATGCTTTAATTGTGACAAAATTAATGTGTCTAGGTCTTAGGATGAAGTCTCGCCTAAGTCTAAGAATGATATACCTCTTCGAGATAAGTAATCATTGCACTGAATAAACAAACCAACTTCTAATCGGATTAATGATGGCTAATATAGTTTTCTATTATAAGGCTCGACCGCTCTTTTATCTTTTGTTAATTTTCTTGCGTGGGTTAAAGTGTCTTGAATTGATTGTAGTCACCAACCAAACCCTTGCCAGTCTCTCAGGCTAAAACCCCCTTTTACCTGTTAGAATTAGGATTAGAACTATCATAGGTTTGACTTAGATTAGTATTAACATAGATTAGATAACCAAAATATAAATAAATTAAGAGATTTAACCTCGCTTCAAGTGTACGACACCCTACTTACCACGAATCTATCATCGACCGGGTACACTACCCATTAAAGTGTTATTTTTTGTTAAGTCGGCAAAATATAAATTTAAAACTTGAACTATCATAAATAAACACCACACAACGACACATCATTGATCCACTTTTAATATATTTCAAATGCATTTAATTTTCTCTTGGAGGCCTTGTAATAGTCTTTATACTACTTTACTTGTGTGTTGCCTCAACGGTATATTAAGTAGACGGCAGGTTCGTGTAAATTCATGACTTAGGAAACAGTTACATAGATCATCACAAGTGTGAAAAAGCAACAACACTATGAGAAGAAATCTAGAGAGTAATACATGATTAAATGAATACAATCTTTTTATTATATTGTTATCACCATTAGCGTAGTTTATTATTTAGTTTAATAGCTAAAACCAAACCAACCTCTCAAACCATAGATTTACCTGCTTTCATAAAATATAAAAACACAAAAATAATCTTCTTTCAACCCCTAGAATTCTGTTAGACCGTGATCAAGCCTTCCCAACCTATTCCCCTAGAGAACGATAACAACCCCCGAGTCTTGCCTATACTACTACTACAACGGTTAGGTACTCTGCATATGGAGTTGTAAAACTTCTTGTTGAAGTCCTACGACTACCGCATCAAAAAAAAAACCACCCCTAGTAAAACCCTACGTCTTCCCCTAAGCCCCTAAGTCTTTTTTTTTCCTTTTGTCTTGCCTATACTAACTAAAAACTACTACTACAAAAACAACGGTTAGGTAACAACTACATATGGAGTTTAAAACTTCTTGTTGAAGTCCTACGACTACCGCATCAAAAAAATAAAATTTTAAATATCACCTTAAACAAAAACACACGACTAATTTTCGAAGACTAACGTTAGATACAACCCAGAATGCTTCCGGTACGACTTCTCAGATATAACCAAGGACAACATCATGGTTAAACTAAAAATTGAATTGAAACTTATAAAATTTAAATTACTCGACAAAAACGACTAAAATACTGATCCGAAATTTAATGGGTTGTCACATTCCTTTCCCCATTAAAAGAGCTTTATCCACAAGCTTAAGTTAATCTCTGCCACGGTGCGATAGTACGAAATGATGAGGATACTACTTCTGCATTTGATCTTCGTGTTCCCAGGTGCACTTAGGACCTCTCCTGGAGTTCCCAACACACGTTACAATTGGATATGCTTTGCTTCAGAAACATTTTGACCCTCGTAGTCCATGATTTCGACAGTTCTTCAATGAGTGGCTTCCAACGTAGTAGGAAGATTTCGTCGGATAAAGGCATTTCTTCAGGTTCGAGACGTGAATACGGACTATGAACTCTGCTCATTGCTCTGGGATTCAAGTCGATAGGAAAAAACAGTTTACAACCTTGCAAGAATCTTGAAAAGGTCCAAGGTAACGAGGATTCAGCTTTTCCTAGATTTGCCAAAACGTATCAACCAACTGCTCTTCCTTTTCATGGTGACACTTTTAGCAATGAACCTTATCTCCCACTTGAAAACTACAAAGGGTTTTTTTTCACTCCGTCTATACATCTGCGTAGCTCTTTTGACGATCATTTTGACCTTGAATACGACCTTTATTTGAACGATCTTTCTTAGTTGTTTCGTGGAATGATTTCTAGGCCAGTGAGCTGACATCTCTAACTTCCAAGCCCAGCAGATGGGTGATCGAACTTATGCCTATACAACTCCTCCAAAGGGTGCTACCTTAATACTACGTATGGTAGCTGTTGTTATATGAAAACTCCTACTAATTGGCAAAAATGTCTATCTCCAACTTTTTTCCGAATTAAAGCACAAGATATCCACACATGCACGCAACATGTCTTCCATGTTTTGGATGGTCCTCTCACTTTGAAACCATCGGTCCCTGTGCGGTGATAGCTGTACTCATATTCACTAATACCTCTAGCTTTCCCTTCCTGAAGCCGATATTTTTTTTTTTGCCAAAGTAGGATGTAAACCAAAAACCGACCTCTAAAAGTAAACCTAACCTAACCTAGCCATCGACGATCAGAGATGGATGAAAATTGGCACTCTATATGTGCTACTACACTCTATGCCTCGAAGACAAAATTTCCTTCAAAAAATACTGTCCCTCGTAAACTTCTTCATTGAGTTCATCTTCTCTCTAGTAGGAACTGTGCAAGACATATGAGACGACAACGATTACCCAAATTTGTCTTGACCGATTGCGTTCTAGGCAACTTAGTCACAAGTCCATCGTTATGTTCTCCCATGTTCTACTGGAATTTTCTGTTGAACCAACAACACAGATGTTTCTATATTCAGCCTTAACTTTTCAGCCTTAACTTTGGCACACGTTAGACACTTTCTAACATAGGTGGCAATCTATACCTTCATGTTGGGCCCCCAATACAACTTTTTCAAATCTTGATACATCTTATCCGATCCAGGGTGGATGGAATACTTTGACTTATGTGACTCATGCATAATCAACGCTCTCAAGTCACCATAACACGGGATCCAACTTCTGCTGTTTAGACACCACGTTCCGTCAGTATGAGGTTCAAGTTTATTAATCAATCCATGTAGATATTCAGCTACGTAGTTCTCTTCCTTTCTCGCCTTGGCTTGATCATTCAGAATTTTCTTTGGAAGATTCAATCCTATAGTCATCACTAAGGCTCGAACTCGCAGTGGCTTAATCCTTTCCTTGTGGCTCAAGGCATTTGCCACCACATTCGCCTTTCCTAGGTGGTAACGAATCTCACAGTCGTAGTCACTTAGAAATTTCAACCATTAATGTTGTCTCATGTTTAGCTCCTTTTGATCTAGAATATGTTGCAAGCTATTGTGATCAGTGAACACGACACACTTCGTACCATAAAGATAATGCCTATACATCTTCAGTGCAAACACTACCGCTCTAAGATCTAAGTCATGTGTGGTATAGTTCTTCTCATGAACCTTGAGTTGGCGAGATGCGTAGGCTATGACATTCTCCCTTTGCATAAAAACTATGTCCAACCCTTTATGCGAAGCATCGCAGTAGACCATAAAATCCTCACTTCCTTCTGGTAAGGCCAAAATCAGCGTACTACACAACTTCTGCTTCAACAGTTGAAATGCGGCTTCTGCTTTCTCTCCCCAATCAAACTTCACGCTCTTCTGAGTTAATTTCTTCATAGGTCTAGAGATTTTCGAAAAACATTCAATGAATTGTCGGTAGTAACCAGCGAGACCTAAGAATTGGCGAATTTT
>BQNB010042642.1:0-10000 GCA_026074375.1 Tanacetum coccineum
GGCGTGCATGTATGTTTTTTGTGGTTCTGTCAGTTCTCGCACTAAAAATGGTTCTGAAAAGAAAGTCCCCCTATATATATATATATATATATATTCAGTTAATACATTACTTCAAACATTAATACACCTTTCTTGTTTGATTGTCTATATATGTGGACACGAACCAACATGCATCAAATTTTGACGACTGTTGGACCATTTTCTCTTTCACTTTACTCAGCGCTAATGGTAGCTATGAAGAATGTTTCAAGGGCAGATGCCCCACCTAAAGTACTTCGCATGCAAAATGTTATTGTGTATATGTCATCTATTTTAATCATTGTTTGCTGGTTATCTTGCATTAATATTTTGCTAATTTACCAAAGGATTACTACGCGCCACCCCGTGCAGCTTGTGGTATGTTCGACTCCTTAGAATGACCTTCTTATTGGCTGTCTTTTCGTCTCTGTTTCTTCTTTTGACCGGGTTGTTTGTACCCCCTAGACTGTTTTTGGCACCTCTCATTTTCGTAATAAGCATATCCGGTTGCGTACTTTTAGCCTCTGTCTTTTGTGGGATCCCAACTGAGTCTGCCAACCCCAACGATAACTTTCCCCCCACCAACAACCCCGCTTAGGCCAGTGAATGTAAAGAGAAACAACAAGCATCCATAAAGATCGGGTCTATATTATCCCCTAGATTCTTTTTGGGGTTGCTTATCTATCGTATTACGCTTTTAATCAAGGAATGGTCTCTCCACTATGGATAGTCTACACTTTACCCGTTTTGAGATACGTAAGATTTAAAAAAATTTATAGAAGTCTAATATATATTTTCTAAAAAAATAGTTTCAAACCACTCCTCACCTTCTCATATACATCCTTTTCTTTCCCCGTTAAACTCGGGAAAAGAGTGTTAAAGGATTCACCTAGAAAGAGGTATAACTTTTGAGAAAAGTAATCAGCTTGATATTAAGGTTTTTGTTTATTCAGATTGAGCAAAGTGTAAAGTAACAAGGTAATTTATTACTGGCTTTGTTGTGTATCTGGGAAATAATCTTGTATCCTGAAAAAGTAAGAAACAATTAGTTTTAGCTAGATCTTCAGTTGAGGCTGAGTTCAAGGCTATGTACAATGTAACATGTGAAGTTATGTGGATTTTGAAGTTGTGCAATGATCTAAAAAATCAGGCAGTTGTGCACGTTGAAATGAGTTGTGATAATAGCAGTGCAATTCAAATTGCTGCTAACTCAGTTCTTCATGAAAGAACTAAGCACTTCGAGATAGATCTATTCTTTCTCATAGACAAAATTGCTAATGGAACAATTATACTATGAAAGTGAGGTCTGAGGAAAATGTTGTTGTCATTTTCACTAAAGGATTGAGTGTTGTTGATCAAAAGAAGATTTGTGATTTGCTGAAGTTCAAAGATTTGTTTCAGCCTTAGCTTATGGGAGGATACTGAAATAATAAGCTAAGGGTTGATATTGTAAATATTGGAAAGTTATTTTTGTGGTTATCTTAATGCTTCAAGTTATTCTAGCAAGAGAATGGATGTTGAAGGGTGCATTATGAAAGAGTTCAAAGAGTCAGAGGGTTCAGGTTGTCAAGTCTGAAGACTAAAGTCTAGATATAATTATATCCTTATAGTTAAGGTTTGAGTTAGTTGTTATGTTGTTTGTGATGGTTTTGTCTATGTTTTTATTGTCTAAGTTTTCAGTTGTATTCATTCTTCCTGTTTAAGTATTGAACTCAAAATGGGTTATCAAACCGGTAGTCACATGTAGTTATAAAAGAATAAAAGGGGAGGTTGGTTGAATTCAATCTGAGTGTTCTTGTGTGTTTTGTGATAAATTTGAGAAGTTTTAATATTTATTTTAAAATGGAGTGAAAAATAAAATGTCCAAGACATATGTTTACCCAAGGTAAGAACCAAATAAGCAGAATAATAGAATATACATTTTCTATGCACCTTCTTACTCTGCGTACCTTTTAATGACACCTTTTGCACCTTTTTAATGGAAGAAGAACATGTTCGATTGACGGTTATTGCCGTCCGTGGTTTAACGGATATGAAGATTAATGGTTGAAGTCGGTCTATGGATTAGAGTATATATAAGGGAATTGTTTTCCGAAAATAGTGGTTCTGCAGTTGAAGGTGTTCTCATCATTAATATGTTGAATTTACATACCTTGTTTGCACCTTATAAATCACCGTTTAATTAGATTTTTATTACTCTCTAAGTCTCACAAGGATGCCAGCATTGAGGATATTATGAGCTTACTCTGTTTGGAAAGCCCTCTTGCTGATGTTCCTGGTATGGGTGACCTGCAGCCTGATATTAAGTAGCTAAAGGTTCCTATGCATAGATCTGAGGATCTGGTAATACTTGGGGAGACTTCTCTGTCATTTGCCCTTAGTGCTTCTCATTCTCGTGTGGAGCGGATCAAGGCGAATATTGTAGCAGAACGGTCAGCTCTTCTGGGTGTTTGGACTCCTTTGTCTGAACCCTTGTCCGTCCAAAATTTGATTGGTGAGGCTAGTACCTTCGCCAACGTTCCTGCCGCTACTGTTACCACCACGACCTTGTCTACCACCTTTGCCTCTGCCAGCTCCATCCTTCCCATTACTATTGATGATTATGAGATTGTTCATGCAGACAGTCAAGAAAGTTCTCAAGGGAATGTTCAGGGGGATGCTGCCACGGTTGAATTTGAGAAAGAGGATCTTGACACTACTCCGGAGCATGACTTACTTAACTGAGCTTATCTTATTATAGTGCTTCCTGGTTTTCCTTCGTTGTTTTTGTGTACCGCGGCCGTATTGTGGCCTTTTTGTAGCGGTGTCTGTGCTTTAGACAGTTTGTATGTCTCTTCATGTTTGTGACTCTTTATAACGGTATCCATGATGTAACACTTAACAATTTAATGTTTTGATTGCTATCTTTTAATATCACCTTGTATGTTTGTGATGATAGTCTTAGTGAAATGCTTGCGGGTCATTTTCCCAGTACCGGGCTTGCAATACCTCTTATGTACTTGAGTTGATTATTAGGTTACTCATCCCTTTGTTATACGGGATAACGTTTATCGGGTCATGCCCTATTGCGTGCGCGTCTTAATCACATATAAATAACTTTGCAAAGTAAAGAATGAAAAATTTAAAGTATCATTTGTGAAGGTAGCTAAGCTTCACTTTCATTAAAAAAATTTAAAAGACATTACAATGTATAAATAAGATAGATCAAAATGCATTACCCTAACTGCGGAGTCCGCATGAGGAGTTGCTTACATTTTGTGAATGTAACACTTCTTGAGGTTGTTGACATTCTAAGTCCGCGGAAGCTGCTTTCCGTCATGATCTCTTAACTTATATGCTCCATTTTCAAGTGCTTCCGTAACTTCGTACGGTCCTTCCCATTTGGGTCCTAGCTTCCCTGTGTCTTCTGTACGACTTGCATCGTTGTTACGGTATACCAGGTCCCCCGGTTTGAAACTTGTACTTCGTACTTTGGAGTTGTAGTATTTTTCCATTTTTGCTTTACTCTTTGCCTCATGTATTGCTGCTTGCTCTCTCTTTTCTTCCAAGAGGTCGAGGTTGATTTCCAAAGCTTCATTGTTTTGTACTAGGTCCACTTCCATTGTTTTTAGTGTAGGCATGCCAATTTCTGCTGGATGACTGCTTCCGTTTCGTATGTTAATGAGAACGGAGTGTCTCCATTGCTAGATTTTATCATTGTGCAGTGTGCCCACAGAACATGAGAGAGCTCTTCCATCCAGTTCTTGCTCCTTGCATCCAACCTTGCTTTTATTCCTTTTCCTAAGCTGCGATTTGCTCTTTCTACCAGGCCGTTGGTTTGTGGATGTTTAACATAAGCAAAGTGTTGGCGGATACATAGTTTCTCGCACCAATCCTTGAATAGATTGTCCCGGAACTGTTTTCCATTATCTGAGATAATCTCTTCAGGGAGCCCGAATCTACAGACAATGTTGTCCCACACAAATTTTTTGATTTGGTTGCCAGTAATGGTTACGACTGGTTTTGCTTCAATCCACTTAGTGAAGTAGTCAATAGCTACTATTAGGAACTTGAGGTCCTTTCAGGAAAGGTCCGGCTATGTCAATTCCCCATTTGTAGAACGGCCATGGAGATGTGATTGGAGTTAGCTTTTGTTGTGGATTCCTTGGAACAGGTTTGTGAACTTGACAGTCTTGGCATGCTCTGATTAATGCCCTTGCGTCCTTATGCATGGTAGGCCAATAATAACCAATCCTTAATGCTTTGGCCACAACGGATCGTGTACCTGCGTGCATGCTACAAGATCCTTCATGTATCTCCCTCAGAAAATAGTTGGCCTAAAGTGGCCCTACGCACCGTAGCCATGGTCCGAGAAAAGATTTTTTGTAGAGAGTCCCATTAATTATGGCAAATCGTTGTGACTTGCGTCTTACTGCTCTTGCCTTTTTCACATCCGCTGGCAGGGTTTCCTCCGTGAGGTATTCAAAAATAGGGGTCATCCATGTATCTCCTTCTTCTTCCACTACTGCCAGTATTTCCACCTCACCTATTGATTTTTCTTGTAGTTCTTCAACCAACACTTGCTTACTTAAGTGGGCAAAGCTTGTGGATGCTATTTTGCTTAGTGCGTCCGCTTTTTTGTTTTCACTTCTAGGGACTTGTCTGATTGCGAATGCTTTGAAGCTGCTGGTAAGAGCTCGTACCTTTTCTACGTATCGAATCATGTCAGCTTCTTTTGCGACGTACGTGCCGTTCACTTGGTTGGCCACTAGTCGTGAATCAACATTTGCCTGAAGATTTTTAACACCCATTTGTTCCGTTATCCTCAATCCGGCAATCAAAGCTTCGTATTCCGCTTCATTGTTTGTGGCGTCAAACCTGAATCTTAAAGCATAAGTGAATTCCATCCCTTCTGGGTTTGTGAGTATCAGTCCTGCTCCGAAACCATCTGTGCAGGAGGATCCGTCCGTAAACAAAATCCATGGTTCAGGGAGTGCTTCTTCTACTTCCATCAGAGTATCCGGAGAGTCCTCTTCTGGTCGTTCGACTATGAAGTCTGCTAATATCTGCCCCTTAACTGATACTCTAGGTCTGTAATGTATTGCGTATTCTCCCAATTCGATGCTCCATTTCTGTAGCCTCCCTGCCACTTCTGGTCTTGATAACACCTGCTGTATCGGCTGGTCCGTGATTACTATGATTGGGTGTGCTTGGAAATATCTCTTTAGGCGCTTACTGGCATGTACCAAGGCCATCACTAATTTTTCCATTGATGTGTAGTTTACTTCCGGACCTTTTAGTGCCCTGCTGACAAAGTAGATGGACATCTGCTTAGTTTCTCTTTCCGTCATCAGGACCGCGCTTACCGTCTCTTTTGCTGCTGCTAAGTATACAATGAGTTCCTCCTTTTCCATTGGCGCGACTAACATGAGAAGTTCGGTGATCAGCCGCTTCATTTGCTTGAACGCCTTTTCAGCTTCCGCTATCCAATGGAAATCACTTTTCTTCATAAACTTTTTTAGAGGTTTAAAGAATGGTAACGATTTTTCTGCTGATTTGGCTAAGAACCTATTCAAGCTTGCGAGCTTTCCGTTTAACTTTTGTACATCTTTTAAGCACTTTGGGGATGGGAGACTTAAAATAGCGTTTACCTTGTCTGGACATACTTTTAGCCCCCTGGTGCTGACTTTGTATCCTAAAAACATCCCTTCTTCTATCCCAAAGGTACATTTTTTAGGATTCAACTTCATGTTAATTTCCCTTAGAGTCTTGAACATTTCTTCTATATCTCTGACTATTTCATCCTCTGTGTGGCTTTTGATGACAAGGTCATCTACGTATACTTCGAGATTTCTGCTAATCTGTTTATGGAATGCCTTGTCTACCAAACGTTGGTAAGTTCTCTAGCATTTCTCAATCCGAAAGGCTTTTTTGTGTAGCAGAATATTCCTTAGCTCGTGATGAATGCCGTTTTTTCTTCATCCTCCTTTGCCATTTGTATTTAGTGATAGCCTTTGTATGCGTCCAAGAAGCATTTAAAAGGGAATCCGCACAGGGATTCCACCTTCCAGTCTATTTCTGGTAACGGATAACCATCTTTTAGGAATGCCTTGTTTAAGTCTTTGAAGTCCACGCACATCCTCCAACTATCATCATGCTTCTTTACCATCACCAGGTTAGACAACCAGTCGTGGTAGTATACTTCCTTCATGATTCCTGCCCCCACAAGTTTCCCAACTTCCTCTTGTATTGCCTGGTTTCTATCAGCTGCTTGCCTTCTTTTCTTTTGTCTAACCGGAGAACATCCCTCCCGCACATTCAAACGATGTTCCACAATATGTCTTGGGACGCCGGTCATATCCGCAGGCTTCCAGGAAAAAAATGTCCAGGTTATGCTTAAGCAAATCACATAACTTGTTGCGGCCTGTTTCTGTGAGACTGGAACCAATCATTACTGTTTGTTTCGGATATTTTGGATTTATCGCCAGCTTGATTCTCTCTTCCACCGCTTGCTTGGTAGCTGGGAAGTTCCCTTCTGGTCCGGAGTCCACCGCACATTCAAGCGGAACCATCCTGCTACTCTTTAAAGTGATTACTCCCCCTTCTACCAGGAGCTTCAGCATTCCGTGAGCTGTCGACGGAACTGCTTGTAGCTTTTTGACTCCTGGTCTTCCAATAATTCCGTTGTATGGAGATGGTGACCTGACAACCACAAAATTCATCAAGGCCAAAGTGGAGTGCTCTTCGTCCCCAATCTTTACCGGTATTTGTATTTGCCCTATTGGCCATATTATCTCATCGCTGAATCCGATCAAAGGGGTAGGGGTTGGCACAAATTGGTTCTTGATTTCTGAACGCAGTCGGCTGAAGCAATGCTCGTACAATATTTCTGAGGCTGAGCTACCATCTACATACATGTGGTGTGACACCCGTGATTTGAGCAGGTTGGTCATATCATAGGAAATGGCTAAGTATTTGTGTGTGTAATTATGTGGCTATATTTGTGTGTTAGTGATCAACTTGAGATGCGTGTTCATCTCATTTGTGATCAAGTATGAAGTTTATGTTGAGAATTTCCATTTTTATTCACGTACAGTGATAATGGAAATGAGTGGTATTTGTGAGAGTGTTGCGCGGTTAATATATGGATGTCTAAGCGTTGAATTGATATAGGAAGTATGACCTATGAGAAGGAAATGAGTTTGGTTAAATATAAGGGTTTTTAGTGGACTTTCAAAAAATAGAAAGTGAGTTGGTGATTGAAAGTTTATTTTTAGGAAGGCGTAAATTGCGTTTATGTAAAAAGGTTTACCAAATTGACATAGGTTTTTGTAGAAAATTAAAGTAATGTAAATAATGATATAATTAATAATAATAATAATAAAAATATATAAAAAAATATAAATGTATGTGTTTAGTTCGGCCAAAAAGGAGAAAAAAAGAAAGAAAAGGAAAAAAAAGAAAATAGAGGCTCAATCCTATTAAAACTCTAATTAGGAAATTATTTACAATATATATATATATATATATATATATATATATATATATATATGATAAAAGAACCCTAAAAACGAAATTCCTCCCCCCCTTTGAAGTATTCGGCCGATCCTCCAAGAATAAAAAGAAGAAAATTTTTTAGGGTTTGTTCTTGTGAAGAGAATTCGGGGTTTTGGTATGGTTTAATTAATCTTTTGTTAATTACTAATCTTTAATCATGTAATAATTAATATGGTGGATAATTAGGGTTTCATTAAATCTGTAATTAATGAGTTATAATTATGTCATGATGACTAGGGTTTGATTAGGGTTAGTTTGATGCGAGTGTTAGGGTTTAGATCGCGTTAGAACATGATTTAGATTAGGGCAAAATTTTGGTCTGTGTTGTTCGGCTGTTATCTCGATGATGGTAATAGCTTTTGTCAAGTTTTCAATGTCTATGACGTAGCTCAGAGAGCCTAGTTTCCAGAACATCCAGCCTCGAAAGTTTTTAAGGCCGGCAAGTCATTCAAATGTTGGTTACAAGAAAGGTTGTCAAAGCAGTAAATTCGGGTCAGATTTAGGTCAGATTTCGAGGTGTAAAACCCCCACTTAAAATTTGAATTAGGATTAGAAAACCTATAGGAGTTTAGTTCTATGTGTCTATTAAAAATCACCCAGAGGATAGCTTCTGATTTAGAGTTTAAGTATGGTTTTTAGGTCCAAACTTTTTAGTGTTCGTTCAGATCCGAAACTGAGTAGTTAAAAGTTTGATTTTTATTTGGGGCACTTAAGAGGGGAATTAAAAAAAAATCAAAAAAATTAGTGGAAAAAACGTGGAGATAGTAAAAATAATGATTATTGAACCGGTGATTTTTGGTAAAATTTATAAAGGTCAGTAGGTGTGGTTTAGAAAATAGTAAAGTGACACTAAAATTCTGCGTTTTCGGGTAAATTGTTGAACATCGAAAAAGTATGTAAACGAATTGGTAAATGTTGGGCATGGTGTCGGGGTGACCCATGAGGGTAAATAAATACCTTAGACATCCATCATATGATTGTTACATGTGCTTAAGCTTTTGGCTTAGTAGCGTGTAACACGTGTTTGTTTTGTTGAATAGTTTTGTGCAAAGGATTTGGGATTTGCTAAGGCATCAGGTGAGTTTCATAGCCCTTTTTTCTTATGTTTTCTTAGGTGAAAATGATGCTATGAGTATTAAATGTTTTAGTTACTGTGATAATGTGTTTTAAATGAGGCATGGGCTATACGAGACTATTATATGTTATGTGCTACTTGCTAATGTGATATGGATTGTTATGCTTGAGCGTGACCGTCTCAAGGCATTGGTGGATTGTTAGTAGTAAGCGTGGCCATCTCATTGCTGTGGATTGTTAGTAGTGAGCATGACCGTCTCATTGCTGTGGATTGTTGATAGTGAGCGTGATTGTCTCATTGTTGTGGATCGTGGGACACGTTCCATTCCCTTGTTTGTGATGTTGAGCGTAACCGTCTCAACATGATTTGATGTGATTGCATGTTAGCTTGTATGATAGTTTGTTGTATGTCCTGCTATGCTATGTTTTATTTATGACAGTAATTGGTTTTAAAGGATTGTTATGTGTGATTTATTTCGGAACAAAATGTTATATGCTTTAATGATTTATTTCCTTTTAACGTAATTTATCCTGATGAATTAAAAACGAATACGGACAATGATAATGATAAAGTCGATATTGAACACTCTTCGGAGGATTTATGTTAGCCTTAATTATATTAAGTCAAACAAGAATGTTATCGGTCTTATAAAGTCAAATTGGGTCTTGTAAAGTAATAGGCTAGTCGGGTTCAACGGGCTTGGATTGTAATCTAATATTGTCCGTGTTTCGGGCTCAAAGCCCAAGTTTAGCCAAGCCCGACCCAAGTAATAAGCCAATTCGCCAACTAGATGGCTAGGGGTATAAAAAAAACCCTCTCCTCACATGGAGAGGGTGTTGGTTGCACATTTCTCACTTGTAACTCACCAATTCTCTCTCTTAATCTAACTTTACAAGTTCTTTTCTTCTCTTTCTTGTTCTTTCTTATTTCCGGCTTATTAAGGCCTTATTTAGGTTTGCTTATTGTTGTGAAAGGATTATTTTAAGCGAACATGTGGTATCACTCGCCAAGGGGTATTTAGTGTTCGATTTTTGTGGGTTATAAGCATAGAACGTGGCTTATTTCGTGGCTTATTAAGTCATTTGGTTACTTTTCGCCTTTCTTTCTTAAGTCTCATTTAAATCGTAGCTTATTCGGCAACATAAGCTCACGGTTTACTTTTTATTTTTGGCTTATATGCTTGTTAAGCTTATTCGGCTTATTATTCTTCTTTTCTTTTTTTTACTCGACGTGGTTTGTTGGGTTAGATTTCAAAGATTTACAAGGGTCACGTCTCCTTTTAGTTGATCTTTAATCTAGTTTCTTAGTTTCCCCAATTTTAGTTGCTTATTTCGTGCTCATTCCTAGCTTATTTCGAGCTTATACCGAGCT
>BQNB010042642.1:20000-44163 GCA_026074375.1 Tanacetum coccineum
GGAAGAATGGAGTTTGGGGAGGATGGCAGCTTTGGCCCCTCATTTCTTATAACAAACTTCGCCCGGTTTGCAATTTCAACCATTGTCTTTTTCTTTTGTAATACAAATTGAGGTTTGGTAGCTTTAGTCCCTCAAGTTGTATTTTCTTCATGCGGCTGACTTTTGACTTTGACTTGACTTTGTCTTTTCCATTCCGTGCTCGGTTTTGTTTGTTTTTGGCTTTCTTTTTGTCATTTTCTTGAATATTCGTTCCTACACAATACAAACGCAAACATACAAATACAATGTATTTTTGGTACGTTTTTAGTCTTTTAAGTCCGTTTTTAATGGAAAATGGTATGTGTAATTAAGCACATACCAAAATCCCCCATACTAAGGTATTGCCGTGTCCTCACGCAATGTTATGAAGTAAACACTCAAGAAACCAAGAATCTTAAACCCCCTCGACTAATTACCTCGAAAAGTAGCAAAGTGTTCGTTAAGGGGAACTAAAGAATCAATAGCTTCGACAAGTCCCGTTTTCACCATTTTTTATATGTACATTACTTCCCTATTATTTTTGGTTTTTCCTTCCTTTTTTTTTTCTTAACTACATAGTTTGACTTCTTTATTTTATTCAACATTGGGATATACATGAGATGCGCCCATAGAATAATCTACGCATGTCTGACAGATACAATTCATCGTCCCGATTTTTCATAGTTCCAAACAAAGCAATTAAACAAGATCATTTGTTCAATATAAGGTCTAATGTTAAAGCTCCTCATACTTATGACTTTGAACCGTTTAAATATCCCACACGGATATTATGATTTAACATGTGTGTCTCATTTCAACTCAACCATAGATACAAATTCATTTCCTAGTCGTCATTCAAGGATGAATCAGACTCAAAGCAACAACTTATTAGGACCTTGTGACTGATTTTACAAGAACGAAATTTAACTCTAGACTTTTGCAACATCTTTATCATCATAAATCATAAGTTCTTAAAGCTAGAAATGCGTTGCTTAGTTTGAAACCTACCTAGGGCCTGCTCCCTGTAGGGATATCCAAACACAACGGGACCGGTAGTTCTTAGTTTGAAAACCCACCCCCGTTGTCGCTGTAGTGCGGAAATCACATAACACCTTCTTCCTATATGGCTAAGGATAGGTGTCTTAGTTTTGAACCCCCACCTAGCTCGACTTCCTGGTGAGGATATCACAACACACCAAATCCCTAGAAGTAAAGACGTCTTTGTTTGAAACCCCCTCCTCGTGGTTAGCGGGAGTGGATACCACGACATATCTTTTACTTTCTCCTTTACTCAAATGTATGCTTCATTGGCATAATTTTAATATTCATGCATTTTTGCATTCATATTTCATTCATGCTTCTTTAGCATTTTAACTTTCAATTTACTAAGAACAGAAAAACCTCGCTTTAAAGAATCAAGTTACAATTTGAAGCTTTTTCTAAAAACATCGATTGACTTAGAGGATTGAAATGAGCACTTGATTTAGTGGATTAAAAGTAATGGGAGAAAAAGCCACAAGTTACACATATAAGCATTAGAAGAATCATTGATCAGCACATAAACTTTATATTTAACTCTATCACTTCTTGTTTTAACGCTTATTAATACGAAGCATAGAATTCGTGAAAGCTTAGCCTACAATTAAGGAACTAGCTAGGGCTCAACACGCCCGATCGAGTCAAAAATTATTCTCATTCTACCCATTAGGAGAGTCGAAATTGTGACAAAACACTTATTTTATTTTTGAAAATTTTTAAATTTTTTCATTTTTTTGGTATTTTTGCAAAAATTTGGTGGTAAAAACGGGATTACATTATAACAACGGCTGCAGGAAAAATTCAAATCGAAGATCCCCCCATACTAGAACTAAACATCGTCCTCGATGTTTTGAAAGGGGCACTAATCGTAAAATCTAAGGCGTTTATAAAGTGTTGCCAAAGATTAAAACGTTAGTTCGATTAGCATTTGGAGTACTGGATTCCCCAAAATGAAGCTCGAGGATGTGGAAACTTCTTGTGAATGAAAGACAAAAAACTGAGAGCACGAGAGTCTTCACAATCCGGGCAATCCTGGACAATTAACACAAACACGAAACACGAGTAATGGAAGAGGCGAGCCTCCACACAACAAGAAACACACTTATTCTTTTTACACAATATACGATAAAGCATGGGGTTTGCCTCCCACGAAGCGCCTTGTTTAGGTCGCTATGTTGACCCCACGTCCCGAAGTTATTGGTCATGGGGAACCATCTGGGCGGTCCGGTTAGGACTGCCATTGTGGTCACCGTCCCCTCCAAAGTAGTGCTTCATAACGATGACCATTCACTTTGAAATTTGGAAGAGGTTTGGGATTAATCGACAGTGCCATATGGAAAATACTTGGGTTAGCAGTGAATGGTCCACTTCCAGCGGGTCTTAAGCTTGCCGAGGAAAATCTTCAATTAGAGTTAAAGAGGGAGGACTCGAATCACCGACGTTGGAAAACTGCGCGTTTTTTGATCATTGGAGTCATGGGATTCTATTTGTTTTCTCTTGTAAAATAAAGGAATTCTGTAGGCATGATCGGAGCTCATTAGTTCGTTGAGTTGGAACTTTCATGTGATCACCGGAGGTTTTGATATCTAAGTTGGTATGCTTAAGGGGCCCAGTAAGCTTGTGTCGAGCTCGATCGGGAAGATGACATGCTCTTCCCGTACACTAACTAGTATGGAGTAACACCAGATGGACGTGTTTTGTAAGCTGTGCGGAAAGCCCAAAGTGGTCATCTAATATTATCAGACAAGTGGAGGCTCGATTTTCGCCCACGGTCCTTTTCAAGAATTCGTTTCAAACCCGATTGGATACCTCAAACTTGTCACTTGTTTGTGGAAATGTAAGTACAGCGGTGGGAAGAGACGTGAGTGACTGTATTTAAGCATGACATTTGCAAATTGGTAATTGCAAAAATGGGTTCCGCGATCACTTATGATTGCACGAGGGGCACGAATCTGGCGAAGAGAGATTTAATAAATTTGCAAAACAACGCGGGGTTCATTGGTGGGGAGCGCATTTTGCTTCAACCATTTTGATAAATAATAACGGCAACGAGTATAATATTTGTTCCCTCTTGGAAGACAGGGAACGGCCCCATCAAAATCAATGCCCCATATGTCTAAAGATTTCGCAAAACTTGATAGAGTTTTGAGGCATTCATATGTTGCGAAATTTTGCCTTGTCGTTGACACTTGTCACCATCGGGTGACAAAGTCGTGGCATCCTTTAGATCGTTAGGCCAATAGGAAACTGAATCAAAAGATCTTTTTACGGTGTTGTAATTGGCACCGTAGTGTCCCCCGGTGGGTCCACTGTGGCAAGCTTTGAGAATGTCAAAAGCTTCTTGCCCCGAAACACAACGCCGGATCACTTGATCCGCACATATCTTAAACAAGAAGGGGTGTCCAAATCGTAGTGTTTGACGTCTTTTGATAACTTTCTTTTCTGATGAGACGACAGTCCTTTAGATCACAAAATACACGGCGTGGTAGGCGTAGTTTGTCAAATCGGCCAAACCATGGGGCATTATCATCACACGATAGGTAACAATCCCAAGTGTCTCGAGAGGAAAATGTTCCAGTAATTTCCTTTTCTCGAGTCACTTTTGATGGGATTTTTCAAGGTCTAGAAGGTGGTTCTGGGCGGATTTTCTGCTCCTTTTCTATCCACGAAATAACGACATCAAATTCTTGGAGCAGCAAAATCCACCGGAGCAATCTTGGCTTAGCATCTTGCTTAGCAAGCAGGTACTTGAGAGCCGAATGGTCCGATTACACTATGCTTTTGGGATCAGACACGATATGGCCAGATTTCTCCGAAAGCATACAATACGGCAAGTATTCTTTTTTAAGTTTGTCAGTGTAAATGTGTTGAAGCCTCGTATGTTCTGCTTGCATAGTATATCGGTTGGATTTTAGTTGTGGTCTTACGTTGCCCTAGGACTGCCCAACAGCCAAAATCATTGCATACAATGATTTCAAAGGCAAGTCCCAAATCGGATCGGGGAGCAACTAGAATTGGAGCCCTGGTTAAACTTCATCTTAAGGGTGCTAAATGCTTCGATGGATTCCTTCGCAGAAGATACAACGCGGTTTTCTTTTTCAAGGAGGTGGGTGATAGGCCAGGCGATTTTATAGAAAAAATCTGATAATCGTCGGTAGCATCGGCATGGACGTGAAAACTGTGTTACCCCTTCCGGGTTGTGGGATGTGGTAATTTCTGGCAATGACATCAACTTTTGATTTATCATACCCTCAATCCCGGATTTAGAAATCTTAGCAAGGACTATGCCTTCCTTGACCATAAAGTGGCACTTTTCCCAATTTAGCACAAGATTGGTGTCTTCAACACCTTTGGGTGCATTTTGGTCTAAATGGTGAAAGCAAAAATAAAAAGAGCTGAGAAGAAATCTCCGAAAACCGAGAATCACCATGAGACTTTCCATGGTTTTTCAATCATATCGTGAAAATTGCAACCATACACTTTGAAGTGACCGGTGCATTGCATAACCCAAAAGCATGCGACGACTAGGCAAATGTCCCGTGAAGGGCAGGCTTTTGTAAGGGTAGTTTTTCTCTTGTTCAACGGTGGGTCAATCGGGATCTGAAAGTAGCTGGAGAATCCGTCCAAAAAGCAATAGTACTCATTTCCCAAAAGCCGGAAGCAAAGCCAGGAAAAGTCAAACCCTCAGTCAAAGTGGTCAAATCATGGTCAACAAAAGTCAACAAGACCCAAAATATTCCATTTAAGCCCTTCAACTTTTAGAAAAGTTCATAAATGGTCCCTAAGCCTAAATAGGCCTCACCCGGATCCTAAGCCCAATCCCTATCCCATCCACTCTTTTTATAAGCCACAGGGGCCAATCTTGCATCATTCTAAACTCCTTTTACACCACAAATGGGAAAAACCAAACACAAGGACCAAAATTGCAATTAACCCAAAGTTTAAAATTATGTTACCCGTTTTCAGTTGTAAAAAGGCGCGAAGCCCTTTTTACTATTCATCGTCCCTTCCGTTTCACCAAGCTGTTAAAACAAGGGGCAAATGGTAATTCAAGTGGTCCTCTACATGATGGAAGGGTTAGATTAGTCATCTCCAAGCTCTCATTAAGTTCACTCAAGCAAAGAGCCACGTTGGATAAGGGAGAGCACAAGAGATGGAAGGATTTTACACTAGATCCTCTTACACAACTAACACAATGTCACATCAATGGAATGACACGCTGGCGATCCTCAGTTACACACAAAATGATCAAACAGCTCAAAATCATTTGGCAATGATTAGAAGAATCAAGGGTGCGGATTGAAGGCAAGGCGATGGATTCAGGAGGCCTAGAAGCTTCACTATGGTGCTATAAATAACATCCTCATCACACACACATGGATGTTCATAATCTTTTTCCTTTTCTAGTTTTTAGCCTAATATAGTTTTTTAAGCTTAATGTAATAAATTGTAGAAGTGGGATTGCCACTTTCAGAAATTTCAAGTACTTCTTGAACATATTCTTCACAAGCAATGTCAATAACATCGACTCGGTTAACCGATTCAATGATATTGTAGGAGAAAGTCTTAGTATCACCAACTTTGAAGGTCACGGATTGGTCATCGTGCCTAAGGGTCATTTGTTCACCGTGAACATCGATCAAGGCACGTGCCGTCCTCAAGAAAGGTCTTCCTAAGATTAGGGGAACCCGAGGATCGGCAACGTAATCAACGACCACAAAATCGGCAGGAAAGAAGAACGTTCCAACTTTCACGAAAACATCCTCGGCGATGCCGGTTGGAGTAGAAATCGTTCGGTCGGCAAGTTCAAGTATCATTCGGGTTTTGGTCAAAGCTGGGAGACTTAGTTCTTTCCAAATGGAGAGAGGCATTAGGTTGATGCTTGCACCGAGATCGGCCAAGGCTAAGCATTCATTCATCTCCGGAAAATCACACGGTATAAGAAATCTGCCGGGGTCTCCAAGTTTCTCGGGAAACTTTTTTAGGATAACCGCCGAGCAATTCTCGTTTACCGGTGTCTTTGTCAACTCAATCATCTTATCCTTGTCATTGAGGAGCTTTCTAAACATTGGTGCAAATTTGGGCATGTGTAGGAGAGCGTCCGCGAAACTTAGCTCGAAATGGAGATTCCGAAAAATCTCCATAAATTTTGAAGCTAGAAGATTGTCTTTTTCACGGAGCTTTTCTTTGTTGGCCCTTGAAGGATAAGGCAAGGTTGGTTTAGTCTTTGAAGCAACAACGGGCTCACCAATTTGGTCATTAGTTTGGACCACTGGAGGTTGGATGTTTTCGGTGCTTGGTTGCACCGTATCCTTTGTCACCTCGGGTTCATTTTCCTTCTCTTTAGGAGGAGAAGAAATTTGAGGTCCATTATAGGAAACACCGCTTCGGGTAGTGATTGCTTTCACATCACCTTTCGGGTTAGCAATGGTGTTGCTTGGAAGAGAACCCGAACCCGAAGTAGAAGCGGTATTACTATTTACGAATTTGGTGATCAGGTCCGTTATATTTGCCATTTGATTTTGCATATTTTGCATAACCGCGTCATTAGCTTTGACGTAGTTATCAAAATCGGGCTTAGACACACCTGGTGCTGGTGGAACTGGAGCTTGGTAAGCTGGAGCTTGAAAAGTCGGGGGTTGATTAATCTGGGGTTGGTAAACTTGTCCTTGATTGAAATTATTACCCCGATTTTGGTTAAAATTGTTCCCCCGATTTTGGTTGAAATTGATCCCCCGATTTTGGTTGTTTTGATGGTTTTGCATAGGAGGAAAACCGGGAGGTCGAATTTGGTTAGCAACCATCTGAGGTCGGTAACTGGCATTCCCTTGGTTGTAGTTAACTGCGGCGGCTTGTGACACGTATTCTTGGATATTGTCACGATAAATGTTGCCATCGGTGGCTGGACAATTTTGGTAAGAATGACCACCCCCGCAAGTTACACAACTTTGCTCGACTGCTTTTACAGGAGCGGGAGCTGGAGTTTGGTTTTTCTTATCGAGAATCAATGCTCTAACCATATCTTTCAGCTCAGCAACATCGGATGAAACTGCTGGGGTAGAAGAGCTCGTACTCACTTTTGAAACAATGGCCTTGCTTCGTGATTGACGAACTTTGGACTTGCTCTCGATGATTTTTAGGCATTCTCGAGGCATTTTATCCAGAAAGTTACCACCCGCAGCGGAGTTCAATGAATCTTGATCATTTGAATTTAGGGCATTATAGAATGTATCGAGTTGATGCAATTCTGAAAACCCATGATGCGGGCATCCCCTAAGAAGATCATTGAATCGGTCCCATGCCTCGTAAAACGTTTCATCAAATTTTTGTTGAAATCTTGTGATTTCATTTCGAAGATTTGTTGTTTTAGAGGGAGGGAAGAATTTGTTAATGAATTTCGAAACAAGATCATCCCATGTAAGAATTGATTGAGGGGGCTCCTTTTCAAGCCAAATTCGGGCTGCTCCCTCGAGGGAAAATGGGAAAAGCATAAGCTTAACCGACGTATTTGGGACGTTTGGGAACTTCATCGTAGAAGTGATCTTGTTGAAATATCGGATGTGAGCATGCGGGTCTTCTTTATCGTGTCCAAAAAATTGCTTGTTTTGAACAAGATTAAGTAGACCATGCTTGATCTCAAAGTTGTTCGCGGTAATTTCGGGAACAACGATCGCATCCTCGTAACCCTCGGTGGGTGCTTCGAGCAATTGCGCCATAGTACGATTATCGGCCATCGTAACTATGGAAGGATTGTTATTTGGTTTCTCAAGATTTGGTAGTTCAACAGAAGTTTGTCGGACTTGTTGTTGTCGATGTTTACGGGCTTGAGAACGAGTGCGCATGCACAAAATAGAAATATAAAAAGAAAATTTACACTAATAATTTTTTTTTTTTGGTTTTTTAATGATTTATTCACAATTGATTTTAACGGACAATGAGATAAGACAACTTCTACCAAATAATCTACTTACTTCACGGTAGCTCTCAAAAAGATAAACGCACAGGTGAGCGGAGGAGTAGGAATAGCGCGAAGCTTATTTCTCCTTTCGGGTCGTAGTTCCTAGGAACAACCCTCCTTATACCCACTTTATAGTTTGTTTAACTTTTCAAGGTGAGCCGTATGTCGTAAGAGACACAAATGGCAAGTTTTTAAATCTTTTGTTCGAGTTGGGAACCAATAAGTTCACCGGAAGTTATTGTGATAATACCTCGATTGAGAATATTATATTTTGGTATTTTACCAATTTGTGAATTTTATTTCTTTTTTATGGACAATGTTTTTATATTTTTGGTTTTTTTTTTATATGATAACTATACTAATAAAAGAAAATGAAAAATATTTTTGTACTTTTTATATTTTTATAGAAGAAAATATTCACAGATTCAAACACAAATTGTCAAATGTAACGATAATCGTTTTCAGCCTCCCCGGCAGCGGCGCCAAAATTTGACTTGACTTGGTCTTTTTCATCCCTTGCTTGTTTTGGTTTGTTTTTGGCTTTCTTTTTGAATATCCGTTCCTACACAATTCAAATACAAAACATACAAATACAATGTATTTTTGGTACGTTTTTAGTCTTTTAAGTCCGTTTTTAATGGAAAATGGTATGTGTAATTAAGCACATACCATTAACGAATCTCTCGTTTTGTGTTTGTTGATAAGATTTGAAGATCCTTTCGTCCTCGAAAGTTTCATTTTTGTTAAAAAAAATTCAAAAATCCATAAAAAATTTATAAAAAAAATCATAAAATATAAAAAGTAAAAAAATATTTTCCTTTTCTTTTAGTATAGCTATTATATAAAAAAAACACAAAAAATCAAAGATATAAAAAAAATTTCCTTTAAAAAAGAAATAAAAAAACAAAGTTGGTAAAAGAACACCAACATATAATTCCTTCAATTGAGGTATTATCATAAATAAGTTCCGGTGAACTTGAAAAGTTCACAAATCGAACCAAAGATTTAACACTTGCCATTTGTTGTCTCTAAAACGAAATAATACGGCTCACGCTTAAAAAGCTAAATTTTTAAGAGCTAAAACCGGAGAAAGTAGTTGATTATTTGGTTTTAAGTTTCTTCTGTGTAAACCGTTAAAATTTTTGTGAATAAAAAATTTAAAAATCCAAAAAACTTGTGTAAAATTTTTTCTTTAAATTTTAGAATTTTCCTTTTTAATTCTTATCTTTTTAAATGCATGCGCACTCGCTACTCGCAAACTCGTAACCAGTAACACTTCGTCAACAACACAACAAACATTCCGTTGTTGTTGAACCAGTTGTAATTTAGAAGAGCCCAATTCCTCGACAAACCAATAGTTGCGATGGCAAATCGAAACTATGAGGAATTACTACTGCCGTGCACACCACCGAGGGTTACGAGAAGGCTATTGTTTTAACCCCGATATCAAAGCGATCATTTCGAGATCAAAAAACTATTTGGCTTCAATGGTTCAAGCGAACCCATTTCATGTTTTAAAAAATGGAAAATCCTCATGCTCATATTAAGTAGTTTCAAAAGGATTACTTCACCCTTACGATTTAGGAATGAGCCTAATGGATGGTGATTAAGCTTATGAAGTATTCCTTATCGCTTCGAGGGAGCCGCTAAAAAAACTTGGACGAGAAAGGAAACCCTCCGAATTCAATTTAACTTGGGACATCTTTGTTTACCAAGTTCGTACCAATTTTTTCACCCCCTTCAAAAACCACTCCCACCTTAAGAACAAAATATCTACTTCGTTTTCACAAGAATCGATGAATCTTTTTAGTGAAGCGTGGGAACGTTTAAGGTATGCTTAGACTTGCCCGTCCTCACCACGGATTTTCGGAGTTAACTCAAGTTGATACCTTTTATAATGGTTTAACCGAGAACGAACAAGACTCCTTAAATGCCGCGGCGGGTGGTAATTTGTTAAGTAAGACTACTAGGGAAGCTTTGAATATAATTGAAAACAAGTCAAAAGTGCGTTATTCGAGAAACAAAACAAATGCTTCTAAGGTTAATTCTAGGGAAAATGTTAGCAAAACGGATGAACGAATTGACAAACTTGCGGATCAACTTTCGACCTTAGTCGAGATTGTTTCTAAAAAGGTTGTTACTCCCGCACCGGTTAAGGCGGTTGAGGAAAATTGCGTTACTTGTGGTGGAGCTCATGCATGGTATAATTGTCCGGCTACCGACAATAACCAAAACGTTTGTGCTACCACGGGAACTTATAATCAACAAGCCCCACCGAATCGAGTTAGTAATCAAATGGCACCACCTGGATTTGCGCCGGTGCAAAATCAAGGTCAAAATAGGAATTATAACAATCAGGGTCAAGGGAATAATTTCAATCGAGGGAACAATTTTCAAAATCAAGGTTTTCAAGGTCAAGTTAATCATGCTTCGAATTTTCAAAACCAAGGGTTTCAAAATCAACCGTTTCAAATGCCTAATAATCAAGTGAACGATTTTTCAAATGATTTTTCGAATTACAAGAAGTCTAATGATCAAACGATTAGGAATTTGCAATACCAAATCACTTCAATGAAAGGAGAGTTAAAGAACGAGATTCAAACTACCATCAAGAATCAACAAACCGCTTTGATGAGTCAAAATAATGCTTTTCAAAACACGTTGCAAAATAATCTTCAAACCATGTTAAGTAGTTTCTTTCAAGCCCAAGCCTCACCTTCGGGTACTCTTCCGAGTAATACGATTCCTAACCCGAAGGGCGAGATGAAAGCAATCACTACCCGAAGTGGTGTAGCTTACGAGGGACCCTCGAATCCAACTAAACCTTCCCCGAAAAAGGTAGTGGAACGAGAGACCGAGGAAATAACGGATGAGGAGCAAAATGATTTCCAAGGAAGTACCGCTCAAATCCCACCTCCGGTTATCCCTAAACTAATTTCGGAACCCGAGATTCCGAAGACTTTACCAAAATCGACTCCGAACCAGGGAACCCGGATATTTCCGAAGATGGTATCCTAAGCCTATTCCTTACCCTTCAAGACGAGACAATCAAAAGAATCGAGAAAAAGCTTCATACCAAAAAGAAAAGATTTTTCAAATGTTTCAAGATTTGCGTTTTGATATAAGTTTTGCGGATGCTTTGTTTTTAATGCCGAGATTTGCTCCTACGATTAGGGATTTGTTAATGAATAAAGAAAAGTTGCTCGAATTAGTGAAAATTCCATTGAACGAGAATTCTCGGCAATGCTCCTTAAAAAGCTTCCCGAAAAGCTAGGAGATCTGGGTAAATTTCTTATTCCTTGTGAATTCCCGGGAATAGAGATATGTTACGCCTTGGCCGATCTTGGTGCGAGCATAAATCTAATGTCCCTTTCGATTTGGAAAAAACTTTCGTTGCCTGAACTTTCACCGACTCGAATGACTTTAGAGTTAGCGGACAGATTCATAACTTACCCTAAGGGTTTAGCCGAAGACGTCTACGTTAAAGTTGGAAAATTCCACTTTCCTGCCGATTTCGTAGTTGTCGATTTCAAAGTTGATCCCCGAGTACCTCTTATACTTGGAAGATCATTTTTGAAAACCGATCGTACCTTAATTGACGTTTATGAAGGAGAAATCATCCTTCGTGTTGACAACGAAGCCGTCGCTTTCAATTTAGACCAAACCATGAAATATTCCTCTACGAATGACAAATCGGTAAACCGAATTGACATCATTGATGAAATTTGTGAGGAGTATGTTCCGGAATTATTAGGATTTCCTAGTGATGATTTTTCAAGTGGCAATCCCACTTCGACGTCTGAGCCGTTTACTTCCGAATTTACTTTGGAAGAAATCGATGCTTTTCTTTATGACAAATCAATCTCTTTGGAAAGTGATCATGATGATTGTGATCCGGAGGAAGACATTTATGTGCTTGAACAATTGTTAAATGATGACCCGTTTCAACTTCCTCCGATGGACCTTAAGCAAAGTGAAGTTACCGAGGCCAAATCTTCAATTGAAGAGCCTCCGGAATTAGAGTTAAAAGACTTACCATCTCACTTAGAATATGCTTTCTTGGAAGAAAACGATAAGTTACCCGTCATCATAGCAAAAGGTTTAAAAAACGATCAAAAAGAAGCTCTCATTAATGTTCTTAAATCTCATAAACGTGCCATTGCTTGGAAAATAACCGATATCAAGGGTATCGACCCTCGTTTTTGTACTCATAAGATTTTGATGGAAGACGATTGTAAACCATCGGTGCAAAGTCAAAGACGGGTGAACCCGAAAATTCATGAAGTCATTAAGAAGGAGGTGATTAAACTTCTTGATGCCGGAATGATATACCCGATCTCCGACAGCCCGTGGGTTAGTCCAGTCTATTGTGTCCCTAAAAAAGGAGGAATGACCGTCGTTGCAAATGAAGAGAATGAATTAATTCTGACACGTCTAGTTACCGGATGGAGAGTATGTATCGATTATAGGAAGCTTAACGAAGCAACTCGTAAAGATCATTTTCCTCTCCCATTCATGGATCAAATGCTAGAACGTCTAGCCGGCAATGAATTCTATTGTTTCTTAGATGGTTTTTCAGGGTATTTTCAGATTCCAATTGATCCTCATGATCAAGAGAAAATGACTTTTACGTGCCCGTATGGTACTTTTGCTTATCGTCGTATGCCATTTGGATTATGTAATGCTCCTGGAACCTTTCAACGTTGTATGATGGCGATTTTTCACGACATGATAGAAAAGACAATGGAGGTGTTTATGGATGATTTTTCCGTTTTTGGTGATAATTTTGATTCATGTCTTTCTAATCTTGAACGAATGTTAAAAAGATGTGAAGACACAAATCTTGTCCTTAATTAGGAAAAATGTCATTTCATGTGTAAAGAAGGTATTGTTTTAGGTCATAAGATATCTAAGTCGGAATTGAGGTCGACCGAGCAAAAGTCGATGTGATTCCCTCATCCGACTACCGTTAAAGGAGTTAGAAGTTTTTTAGGTCATGCAGGATTTTACCGTCGTTTCATTCAAGACTTTTCCAAGATTTCTAGACCAATAACTCACCTTCTCGAAAAAGACACACCGTTTGTATTTTCTCAAGATTGTATCAATGCTTTCGAAACCCTTAAGAAGAAGCTTACCGAAGCTCCGATCTTAGTTGTCCCGGATTGGAACCTACCTTTCGAATTAATGTGTGATGCAAGCGATTATGCGATTGGTGCGGTTCTTGGACAACGTAAGACGAAGCATTTTCAACCGATTCATTATGCTAGTAAGACGATGACCGAAGCTCAAATTCATTACACTACAACGGAGAAGGAGATGCTCGCCGTAGTGTATGCTTTTGAAAAGTTTCGGCCATATCTTGTCTTATCTAAAAGCATTGTTTATACCGACCATTCTGCTTTAAAATACCTCATGAAATAAACAATAGGCCAACCAAGTTGCTTTCGATGGGTGTTACTTTTACAAGAGTTCGATATCACCATTCTTGACAAGAAAGGAAGTGAAAATCTAGCCGCCGTATTCATTTGAAAAGACTCTAGATCCTCACAAAGATGTTTTGGAAAAAGACATTAACGAACATTTTCCTTTAGAAACTCTGGAGTTATATCAAACGGAAGTACCCCATGGTTGCCGATTTTGTAAATATAATAAAAATAATATAGGGGGGTACAAACTACCATGCGGGGAATTTTATCATAAAAGGAATGTCAACTCAACAGAAGAGGAAATTTTTCAAAGATGTAAAACATTATTTCTGGGATGATCCCTACCTCTTTCGTATATGTGCGGATCAAATCATTCGTAGGTGTGTATCTGGACACGAAGCTCTTGAAATCCTCAAAGCTTGTCATGAAGGACCCACCGGGGGCCATCATAGTGCCAATCTCACCGCTCAAAAAGTATTTGATGCCGGTTTCTTTTGGCCCACTATATATCGAGATGCTCATTCGATGATCAAATCTTGTGATACGTGCCAACGACAAGCAAATTGTCTTCAACGTTGATGAAATGCCTCAAAACGCTATCCAAGTTTGCGAAATCTTCGACATTTGGGGTATTAATTTTATGGGACCTTTTCCGTCATCCAAAGGGAATAAGTATATCCTTGTAGCAGTCGACTATCTTTCGAAATGGGTTGAAGCAAAGGCGCTCCCCACAAACGATGCTCATGTAGTTGTGAAAATTTTAAAGTCTCTTTTTGGCCGATTTGGAACACCGAGAGCTATAATAAGCGATCGTGGGACCCACTTTTGTAATGATCAATTTGCCAAAGTGATGTCTAAATATGGAGTCACACATCGTTTAGCTACCGCTTACCACCCTCAAACGAGTGGTCAAGTTGAAGTGTCAAATCGTGGTCTTAAGCGTATTCTTGAAAGGACGGTAGGAGAAAACCGTACCTCCTGGTCTGACAAGCTAGACGATGCTTTGTGGGGATTCCGAACCACTTTTAAAACACCGATTAGATGCACACCCTATCAGCTCGTTTATGGAAAGTCTTGTCATTTACCAGTCGAATTGGAACACAAAGCATATTGGGCTCTTAAGCATGTAAATTTCGACCTCAAAACCGCGGGTGATCATCGAAAGCTGCAACTAAATGAACTTAACGAGCTTCGAGATCAAGCTTATGAGAATTCATTAATCTACAAGGAGAAGACGAAGAAACTTCACGACTCAAAGATCAAGAATCGAATCTTTCAATGTTTGGTAGATCAAGTTTTACTCTTCAACTCCCGGTTAAAGATATTCTCCGGAAAGCTTAAAACTCGTTGGTCAGGACCTTTTACTATTGCTCAAGTTTTTCCTTACGGAACTGTGGAATTATCTCAACCCGATGGCCCGAATTTCAAAGTTAATGGTCACCGTGTGAAACATTACTTCGGAGGGGACATACCACCCAAGGTAGTCCCGGATCTCCACACTCTCCCTAAGGACAACTAAATTCAGGGATCGAGTCGAGCTTGTGACTCGGTGACCAAAAACAAGCCGCTTCGTGGGAGTTCACCCCATGCTTATCCTTTCTATTTTCTTTCTATTTTCTATCTAATGTGTTGTGATGTGTGGAGAGGCTATCCTCTTCCGATTTCTCGTTGTTGTTGTTTGTTGCTTGTTGTGATTTTTGTAGGATTAACCCAACGATTTCTGAAGCCTCTCGTGTCCGGTGATTGTCTCCCGTTTCACTCGAGCTTCTCATCCTTTGTGTGAAATTAGTTTGGGGAAATCCGATATCCTTTCATCTTATCGATTCACGTTTATCTTTGCATACTTCATAAACGGCTTAGTGATTTTTCGTAAGACCCTACTTTAAACATTGAGGACAATGTTTCGTTTTAGTTTGGGGAAGGGAATCTATCGATTTGATATTACCTGCTTATTGTTTTGTTCTCACATACCCGTTTTCCCACAAAAATAGCAAAAATTTTAAAATTTTAAATTCTTATTTGTCATATATAGTTAAAAAAATAAAAAAATAATAATAATAATATTAAGACACGAATGTAGGTTTTCCGTTGGTAAGAATAAGAAGTAATTTTTGACCCGATCGAACGTGTAGAGTTCTAGCTTTCTCCCTTAACAATTAATGATGATAGTTTGTGCTAGTCTCATGTAGACTTTAAACATGCTAGACTTGAATCGTTAGTAAATGAAGACTTGTGCTAATCTCAAGTAGATTTTAAATATGCCAAGTTGGATTTTATATAGGCTAAGTATTTGCGAATTTCTTTTGCAAAGATCAAGAATGATGAGTGTTATTTTATAAGTCATGCCATTAAACCGTGAATATTGTTTTCTTTCAAGTCACTTCATAAGTAGTTAATTATGGCTTTTTCTCCCATTAGCTGTTTTCACCCTTTATATATAATTTTTAATGAAATAGAGTGTGTGGTTTTATTGGTAATAATTTAGCTAATTAGAAGATTTTCTTTAGTTCCTTTAGTGATTAATGGATGATACACATTCCATGGGGAAAAGAAGGGGGGAAGAAAAGGAATACTTAATTGGTCATACTATATGTTCATATAAGAAATATTTTTCTTATTCCTTAAATGAGCCTTAGGTATATGGATAAGTATAATTTCAATAATAATCCGAGACTGATAAAAGTTTGCTATATCTTGCCGGCTCACAACCGATGTTACAGCTATCTAAAAGTCGAGGAAGTTACCAAAGTCGAATAAGTTTGCTACATCGTGAACGGAGGCGTAGCCGATGTTGTAGCCTTCTAAAAGGACCTGAGGTTATATACTGTTTTTGCTTAATTTTTGTCTTATTTTGTGCCTAAATAGACTAAGGGTATATGGTGGCAAATAATGATTGGTCCAGTCATGTCTTAAAGAGCCTTAGTTTACATGACCTGAATGGTGCTTGCTAAGTAGCCTAATAAAGCCAAATTTTGGTTGCCTCGATGTGGACTTTATTCTTGATGACATTTGATCTTTTGAAAATGGCTAGGAGCTAATTATTGCGTTCTTAACCGTTACGCTTTATTTTTTGAATTAATAAGTATCGAAACAAAAGTCTTAAAGAGCCTTCGGGTATATGACTTAAGTAAAATCTTGAGATACAAAAGTAGATTTACGACGAAAAGTAAGTACACAATTTAAGATTTACGAGTAGTGTGTAGTGTCATGACGTGTAAGTAACATGATCTGTTTCAAGCCTAGCATGGAAAAAGTGAAAAATCGAGGAGATAAGTTTCTCTTTTAGCACCTTAATTGTGCTTTTAGTCCGTATAGATCCTTAAAGTTACCCAATGAGGTAAGAAAATAATACATTATGTCTAACACAAAAAAGTTTTTGTAGTTAGGTAGTTAATTATCAGGAAAAATTATAAAAAGAGAAAAATCTTTGAAAATGGTAAACGGATTGATAATAACCTTGTGATCTAGTATCGTCTCTCACAAAAAACTTTGCTACTTTTCAAGGTTTAGTTTGGGAGTTTCAGAGTAATTTGGTTATAAGTGCGATTTGATATTGCGTGAGGACACGCAATCGTTTAGTTTGGGGAATTTTGATAAGTGTTAAATACACATATCCATTTATGCTTAAAATAGCCCAAATAAACCCAAAACTGACCAAAAATGGCAAAAATATGCTTGTATTTATGTTTTGTGTATGCAGGTACGGATATATCAAAAATCACAAGAAAATCATCAAAAACAAGCAAGCACGGACACGAGAACGGAAGAGTGAACAAAAACCAGAAGCAAAGCCAGGAAAAGTCAAACCCTCAGTCAAAGTGGTCAAATCATGGTCAACAAAAGTCAACAAGACCCAAAATATTCCATTTAAGCCCCTCAACTTTCAGAAAAATCCATAAATGGTCCCTAAGCCTAAATGGGCCACACCGGGATCCTAAGCCCATTTCCCTTTTCTATAAACCACAAGGGCCATTCTTGCCAACTCGTAAACTCATTTTTCACTACACTTAGTATTAACAAAGACAAGGACCATTTGTGTATATATGCCAAACTTCCAACGAATCTACCAGTTCAGTTAAAAAAACGAGCGGGAAAAATGGACACTATTCATCATCGTCTCCATCTTTACCCATGGGTAAAACAAGGGGCAAATCCAAATTAAGGGATACGAAAGTCAATTCATAAGCTCACAAGAACAATGGAAGGGTTAAATCAGTCAAATCAAGAGGCATTCATTGGTCACTCAAGAAAAAGGACACGTCAGCTATGGAGAAAACACAAGGGGCGTGGGTTTTGCACTAAACTCACTCACATAACTAACACAATGTCACATCAATGGAATGACACGCTGACGATCCTCAAAAACACGCAAAATGATCAAACGGCTCAAAATCATTTGGCAATGATTAGAAGAATCAAGGGTACGGATTAAAGGCTAGGAGATGGATTCAGGAGGCCTAGAAGCTTCACTATGGTGCTATAAATAGCACCCTCATCACACACACATGGATATTCATGATCTTTTACCTTTTCTAGTTTTTAGCCTAATATAGTTTTTTAAGCTTAATGTAAATTTTAAATTCAGTTGTAATTTCTCTTTAAGGAATGCAATTCAGTTTTAATAAATGAAATTTAGTTTAATTTAGTTATAAGCTCTCTTTTCTCTTATTTAATAAGCTTTCTAAAAGAGCCAAATTGTCTCAATAAACCTATAAGCTACTTAATAAGCTCTTTCAGTCTATAAGCTGAAATTGAGCTTACTTAATCCAGCCGTAATCATATCTAAACTTTTAATCAGCTTAAAATAACTAATAACTTTAGCTTTTGGATTTGTGAGCTTATAGAAGGGGGATCTAAATCAGTTGTAATTTCTTTTTAAGTAATGTAATTCGGTTTTTATTAATGAAATTTAGTTAAATTTTGTTATAAGCTCTCTTTTCTTTCAACTCATAAGCTCTCTCAATCAGCCAAACTGTTTTAATAAGCTAATAAAAGCTCTTGATATTGAGTTAATAGCCTTATAATCATACTTGAAAACTTAAGTATCAGCTTAAAAACTCTATACATTATCTTTAATTTAGAAGTGGAAAGCTTTGGATGTAGGTTGTAATGGAAAACCAAGAAGGACTTTTACTCCTAGCTTATAAATAAGCTAGGAGAGCTTGTTGATAAGCTCATTTTGAGCATAAGCTTCTGTTTGAGCTAAAGCTTTTTGTAAGTTTTCCTTTAAATTTCTTTTGCCTTTTTTAAAGTTTAGCTTAAATAGTGTTAGATTTTTTATTAGCTTGGCTATGCTTATTAGCTTAATCTGTCTGCTTATTATTGCTTATTTGTGTTTCATCTAGCTTATTAATCTTATTAGTTTATCTGTTTTTGTTTATAATAGTTTAGATCATAGTTTTATAAATAATTTGTCATAAAACCATAAAAGACCAAAAATACAAGAGCATTAGTGTAGATCTTAGGTTTTTGCTTAATCCTGTTGATAGATCATGTTAATTAAGTTTGTTATAAGCTAGTTAATATCTGGTTTTGTAGCTTTAATAAGTAGATTTAATTTTTCATAGTTTTTCAAATCTGTCATAGAAGAAAAGGGGTGTTTGGCATAAGATGGTTTGACCTGTAAAAGTCAAAAGATCTTGTTCATTTCAATTAAGTCAGCTTTGATTTCATGTTAAATCACTAGGAAATGAGTTTTCATAAGTTAGTTTTGAAAATATAAAAAGTTATGATTTATTTTAAGTATACCTGCACCAGGGGAGTTTATAGCTTAAAGTTGATAGTTAAGTTTGCATTTGAGCTCTTTGAGCTTTTGTTAAAATTGTGTTTGCATTGTGTTTGTATACACTCACTAAGAGTGTCTAAGTGCAGGTTTACCCTTAAGGTAACCTGCACTACTTGGTTTGTGTTTGTGCAAATTGCATCAGCAGGAACTAATCAGTTCCTGCTGTCCCTCTTTTGAATAAATTTTAAGTTAGCAATCTTAGGTTTTAGCTTTTAAGGTTATAGTAGCTTATAGTATAGACATAGCTTAATATAGATTAGGGCTTAATTGGCATTTTGTAGCTTATTTTCCTAGCTTATTTTGCTGTCAAATTTCAACTAAAAAAACCAAAAATACCAAAAACAGTAGGTTTAAGATTTAGGATTTAAATTTTTTGATTTCTAGCTTATAGATTAGGTTTTTATGATTTAGTTATCTAGCTTATATCTAGGTAAAGCAGTTTACAAGAGCTTAAGTTCTAAATTGCCTTATTGAGCTTTTTAGCTTAAAAAGATTTTGTGCACTTTGGCTTATTTCCTGAGTTTAGCATTTTCATCTTAAATTTTAGCTAGTTTAAGATTTTCCTAGGTGATTTAGTTTTTCATTTTTAGATAGTATGCATTATAAGCTTTCCAAAGCTTCTTTTGTTTTCAAATTTGAGTTTCTTTTGAGCTTTTTACAAGCTTATAAGCAAAACCAAGGGGAAACCCTTACCTTCTGATACAGCTTTTTAATAAGCTGTTTAAAAGCTCATTATTAGTTTTCAGCCAGTTTTCTCTTCATTAAAAGTGCTTAAGTTTGTGTCCTCTATAAGCCCTAATATTCAGTTTTTAATAAAAGCAAAAAAATAAAAAAAAAAGTCGCAAAAACGGTGGTCTGTTTTGCCAAAGCCGAACCTGTGACCTTCCTAAACTTATTAATGCCATACGTTATTAACAGTGTGCTACATAGCTATCCATCATCATTCCATTATCATTTTATTGTTTAAAACACGTTATTAAACCTCTTTTTCTATTAAAAAGTCGTAGCCCTTATAGGATTTAGGGCTTATTCGTTAAGCATTTTGGTTTTTCTTATTTTTCTTAAATTCCTGCTAGTGTTTAAGATTTTCCCTGAATTTTTTAGATTTTTCCAACTTAAATTTTATTTTTTATAATTTTTCGAAAGTTAAAATCTTAAAAAATCAATAAAAAATAGAAAAAAGTTTCAGAAAAATACAAAAAAATAGTTTTTAGTTTTATAAAAAATAGCTTAAGGTTTACATCCAGTAAAATCATTTTTACACTTTTTAGATCTTAAATTTCATTTTTGAGCTTTTATTTTAAATTTTAAAAATAGGAATTTAATAATAAAAATAGTTAAAAATAGTTTTCTTTGCTTTTATAATATTTTAGACTTTTCTAAGCTTAAAAATCATTTTTCCAAATTTTTAGTACTTAATTTTCTATTTTTTAAGATTTAATTAGATTAATTTAGTTTTTTTTAATTCATAATAAATTCAAAAATAATCAAAAAAATGTTTTTCTTTTTCCTAAAATTTTCTTTTGTCTTATCTTAGGTTTAGAATTTTAGGGGTTAATTTTAGTTTTCTTACTTAATTGTCGCATTTTATTTGTTTTCCGTAGTTGTTAAGTGTTTTAGTTGTTTTAAATTGCTTGTTTTTTAATTAGTAGTTATAGAAAACCCAATCAATCTTCGAACCCATTCAAATCAATATCCAATATCAAGCGAGGTTTCAATTTCTCAAATCATTGGGAAAACGACCCGGGAAATCATACTTTCCGGTAAAGATACGTATATTATATATTATATATATATTTTAAAGAGTGAATTTTCCTTAGGGAATTTTCTTAATTGCTCTTGTTGAAATATTATATATTATTAGTGTATATTATACCGGTATCAGGGACTAACATATATTGCTTCTATATTGAAACTAACACCAGAATAGCCATGTGTCAAAATATACCATCTATTCTTTACTAATGTTTCATTATTAAGCTAATTAATTATGTTAGTAAAATAGTTGCTACTTGTGTAATATAATTAGATTATAACTTATATGGTGATAATAGTTGCAACTCGTACTAATTGTAATGGAATAAAGCTCATTAGTTGTGGATAAACTTTAAGTTAATGTGTCAATTGAGTGACTTTAAATCACAAGTCTCATAGTACTATCAAGTTTTTGTAACTCGTGCTATGCATGAACATGGGGGGGGGGGGGGGTGTTTAAATTAGCGTTTTTAAAATGAGCATTGTTATTCAAATATTTATAATTAGATTCACACGCTGAATTACTTTTTATCTTTGTTTTTTTGGCCAACTTCTTACCTGATAAAATTGACCCGAAAGTATAAGAAAGTCAGAATCATTAAACATAATAGAATTTTGCCCAACTCTAATGTTAACACACATCCAAAAACTTGCAAAGCCTTATTCACATTTCTAACTTATATCAAGCTATAAACTTTCTTATGTGTACAAGATGTTAGATTTTTTGTGTCAAGGGTACATCTATTGTTGAATGTTTCATTTGATGTGTATAGGACAGCAGAGGTGCACATGGATGGTAGCTGAGGTTGCAACTAACGATGGTAGTTGTTTCGTGTTAACTTTATAATGTGAACAACGCAACAGCTCGGTATGTAACATCATTTTAATCAAATTTTGCATGCTCATTCTTTTTTAAATGAGACACTTTTATAAGCAGACATGTGTATAATTTGCTTAAAGACAACATGTTGGTAACAATTAGCAAACATAACTGGAAAAACCCTAAATTGAAATGAAAACATGCAAGAACATGAAAAACAAGTCCAAAACATCTTGGACATGATCTCTAAAGACTATTAAGCAACTATTCCTTCATTATTCTTCGAAATCAGAATCATCAGTCTCATCCATTTGGTTGTTCTCATACATGATGTTATAAACACGGTGTCTATTTAACACTTGAACCGTGTTTTGCCTTTGTGCATTGATGTTGGGTCCAGTAGGATTTGGTATTATATCATCATCATATAGTCCGAGCCCAAAGAGTTCCTCCAGTTGAAGACCATCAGAACCCTACAATAGTGTGAAATTTGTAAAAGATTCAATCACAAAACATTTGTTTTTATACAAAGTAGCAATGCCTACCTCTTCATCAGGAACCATATCCGCTACCTCTTCATTAGGAACCATATCCACCATATCCACATCAAGAAGAATATCCACATCAGTAGTCATATCCACATCCATGTCCTCATCCGGAATCAGATCAACATCAATAACCTCCTCCCAATTCCAGTTTCTTAGATTATCTTCTCTTTGCCTTTGTCGAGGGCCTTGATGAATCTAAAAATGTGAAATCTGAGTTATATAAAACCAGAAATTATTGTATATATGTATTATGCATATTAAATAAGTTGTTTCATGATGCTTAAAGTTTCTCTTGTATATTTTTTAATAAATAAGGTAAAGATGGGGCCAACCATATTTGGAATGATGGCTGCATCTTGCATGTTGAATGGAAGCAGGTCAAGCATTGCATTGTCTGGGTTTGGTGCATTCATTTTCTTTGATATCTGTTGGTTATTTAGTAAGCATTAGCAAGTAAATATGTGAAGTGATGCTTGAATGTTGATTCAATGGGTTTTTATAGTACATTGTGTTGAGATAAATTAGGTAAATTGGCTGTAAATCATGAAATTTAATAACAGTAACTGTCCCTGGTTTTCAAACAAAGATTATTTATGTTTTTTTGATTTAGCAGGTTTTGTGGAGGGAATCATGAAGAATTAAAAAACAATTGAATGAGGTTGTATACATTTTTAAAAGATTAGAAGGTTTTATGAATGGAATCATGAAGAATCAAAAAACAATTAAATGAGGCTGTATACATTTTTAAAAGATGTTGTTATGTTGCTATTTGTGTTTTCAAGATTCCATGTATTTAATTTTCAACATCCTATTATAGTAGGTTTCAACTTTCAAGAGAATCCTAAACTCTCTTTATAAGTAGTATAGATGTACGACATTGCAAAAGTTGCTGGAAAGCTCCAGATTTTCGTTTCTCGTAAACCTGTTGATTTAAGCACATTGTTGATTCCAAACGATGGCTCTTTGGAAGAATCATTTGCAAGTATCATTTTCGAAGAAGCTAAAATAAAACAACAAGAATCACTCAGGTATCTACATCAAATGCAAAAACATAAAAATAAAAAGTTCGAGTACTATGAATTTCTTAGTAAACTAGGATTTATTAATAAAACAAAACCTACTACACCTTACACGCAAACCATTTTCAATTTTATGGTTCACAATAATGGCCAATTGTTAATCGATCACACAAAAAACCCGATGTACGTCAACGGTGGAACAATGAGCATCACCATTTTAAGAATGAAACTAGAAGAGATGAAACAATATTTGTTTCATATTTTAGGTACAAAGATTCATGCTCTTTATTATAAAATACCACACAATGGCTTTTCAATAACCGTGAAACTTAGAAACAACTATGATATGCATGTCATGTTTGATATATCTTCAACACATTACAAATTCGAAATTTACATTGGCCACCTCGGAGTCAATTTTATTATAGCAAAATATATTTTCCTAAATGCTAGCTTGGCAGAAATGATGAACCATGTCATAACTAACTACACAAGTAAAAGTGAAGACCATAAAAGGGAGCAAACACAAAATGATTACACTTTCGATCTAATAGTTAAATGGGCGGAACAAGAACACTTTGAAGACGAGAAAACTAAAGAAGTTCAACGTCAAATGGGAAATCAGAGGAATCGTATGTACTAATATTCATGTAACTAAATAAGTATCAGATATGTATTAAGAATGTCTTTTCAATGTACACACTTTGTTCCTTTTTTTTTCGATCAAAACAAGTCATGAAAATTAAATAATTCAGTATGGAGCTTCATAAAACAACGCAATGACAATTGATAAAGA
>BQNB010042643.1:0-45996 GCA_026074375.1 Tanacetum coccineum
CTGAAAAGGAACGATTAAGTACATATTTTAGGCATAAATGCACGATTTAGGGGGTTAAACGACCCCGAAAAAGTGTATAAAATGACACCTCATCACTTTGCCTTGTAATCGTGTGGTAAGTTTGCTGCTAATAGCAGTATTTACGGCATAACCACCTGAGTTACGCCGTAATCATTGAAGTTATGGCGTAATCCTTTCCATGGTTACGCCGTAACTAGATTGAATTCCAAATATTTCAAAATGATCATCCACATGATTACGGCGTAATCCAATCATTGGTTATGCCGTAATCCTTTCCTGAATATCATTAAATTGTTTGAAATTTTAAAAAACATGTATATTGGTAAATAAACTTTGTGGGTATGTTCTATGGAAATCCTCACGAGACTTCACTCGTCTACTTGGGCCGCCAAGTGGTTTAAAAGGCTTGTTGCATACGCTAAATGCAACCGTGATTCCTACGAAAGTAAGTTAGGTTTGTAAAGTTTTGTATATTTTGTGCTATTTGGTGCTTTCTATCCTGGTTTATGCTTTTGGTATTAGTCTTTCTTGCAGTTATACAAGTAATGCACAAGATGTGGTGCTAGGATGTTAAACAAACTGCAAGAAAGCATTCCAAACCGGTCTAGTCGGATGCTTTACAGGTAGTTGAAGTTGCTTGTGATGGTGGATGTTGCTCAAGGAAGTAGAGCATGGCTTAGAGCATGTTGTCTCTTCATATTTTCGAGCAAATCCAGGGGAGTCTTCCGTTCTAATTCTACTCTTATCTTTAATTTTCATTTTCTTAATGTACAATAGGGACATTGTATAAACCAAGTGGGGGAGCTGTGAGTAGAATTATCATTTGACTAATATTTGCCTTTGATTTTCTAGTTTTCTTTGAGAAATTATGCCAATTTTAAAAATTTTGACATGTTTTTCCTAATAAACTAGAATTAATCTTTGTCAAGTGCACTATAACCCTTTATTCCAATTGGTGAGGTTAAGCCTAATGATTTTGTTTTCATCTATTATACAAAAATCCACCAAAAATATGAGTGTGCCGGTAGTATTGTAGACTTTAGAACTTGGCATGTACATCTTGTTAAGACCTAATTGGTTAGTTGGAATAGACAGTCCAAGAAGGCAACATTTTAGAAAATCATCCAAAAAGCCTATATGTGTGTGTTTATTGACTCGTTGCACTGACTTGTTGACCTCCCCGTGTAAAACCCTTTGTTGCACTCAACATTAGTGCAAGATACCCTTAGATCAACTTGTTAAACCTATCCATGTTAAACCCAATATGTTTTGTGACACCATTTTGCCTTAGCCTACCCTGTAGTCTTTATTTTTCTTCGAGTTGAAATCTCTGGCTATTTAAGTCCATGGTTTGGGGGAATGAGAATGAGAATTATATGCATTCATGGAATACCAATCAGTTTTGATCTATTAAGACCCCCATGTATCACCACTTTTGACGCTGTTCATCTCAAGTGGGGGGATGTGCGTATAATATCAAATGCTGCAGGGGCAATAATAAAAAGATATAAACTCCTGTAGCATTTACATATTTATCAAGAAGAAAATGAAGAAATGAGGGTGCAACTAAAAACCCACCCATGTGCTAAAGAATGTAAAGATGGTATGCATTAATAAATATAAAAAATAGAGCTAGTAGCCTATTATTGCACCAAGTCATCTCAACAAGTATAAAGAATGGAGCTAGTAGCCCATTATTGAAGATCAGGTTTTCGAACTCAGACTCTTGGGCCTTGGATGGACAGTAGCTAGTTATGACAATCTTAGATTACTTTAGACTATTTGTTTCGTGTTTTTATTTTAACAACAATTAAAAGTGTATCTCGTGTCTATCCTAACCCTTTTATATCACCCATTAAACCAATGTCACCCATGTTTCCTTTAAGACTGTTTTGACCCTAATTCTAGTTGGTGGAGACTTGTGTACTTTTCAAGCTTATGATAGAATACATGCTATGACTAAGCAGTTGTGTGATAACCAAAAATGAAACACATAGATTAGTGAGAGTGTGAGTGTGATTTGTTTTTCCTTTCGTGAGGTGCTCAGTTTAGAATTTTCTAGCATAAATGATTTTTAAATTTATATCTTCCTTAAAAACCTTGGGAGATATCTTTTTGAGAATTATTTAAAAGGTTCTACTTGAGGACAAGTAGAATTCAACTGGGGGGATATTTGATAACATCAAATAATTAATACTTTATATATCAAATTCCCGCGTTTATTGCCTCACTTTGTATCATTTTTATATAAATTCGGTACTTAATTCATTTATTTGGTGAATACAGGTAATTAGAGGCGTTGGAACGGAAAAGATGCGAAAAACAGCAAAATGAAGAAAATACAACAAAAACCGCATTATGGAAGATATTACAGCGCAACGTCCCGCAGGAGTTACGCCGTAAAATATTTATTGCTGAAGATAATTATGTTAACTAAGGTTTACGGCGTAACGTAGTAATATAATTACGCCGTAACATATTTTAATACTTATTGAAGAAATGTTGCGTTAGAAGGTTTATGACGTAATGTGGTCGATGACGTTACGCCGTAAAGTATGAGTCATCACAGGGACCAATTATGTGCAAAATTATATTAAGTTTCACTTCTGACCACAAAGTTCGAGGGTCAAAGTCGTACAAGGATGAAAGTTGTCTATTAATATAAATATTAATGAATTGTATCATTGAGATTCATTTAGGGTATGTTTGGCAAAATGGGCTGGGGCTGGGGCTGGGGCTTGTGTTGGGGCTGGAGGTGGGGCTGGGGCTTATATTATAAGCCGAAATTAAAATATGTATAAAATATCATAATGTTATTCATTTCTCCACCGCAAAGTTGAGGGGCTGATTTCATATAATGACAAAACTTTAATTGTTATATAAATAGAATGACGTATGAATGAAAAATTTCATTCCATGGTTCATGGTCTTTGCCGACACAAGAGACAAAAAGGGGTAAAAACCAGGGTTCTAAATAGCGGCGCCATAGCGCGCTATAGCGGCGCTATAGCGCGAGACGTGGCCTCCGCTTATACGAAACAACAAGGCCAAAGGCGTCAATCTGAGCGTGTCGTGCAATAATGCGCCATATAGCAGCGCTATAGCGCGAGTTTTTTTGAAGCTTTTAAAAATTTCATGAATTTTGGATCTTAATTACTAGTATTTATATTGCTTTGGGTTGTATGAATTCGGCTTAAGTAACTCCGATTACTCAATTTTAATCCAGTGAGCCTAACAAATATTTACCACTCTATAAATATTTGTTCTTGCCGCCTTGATTCACGCCGCCTAAAAAAAACGCCTATGACCGCAACGCATCACGCTAAATGCCTTCGTTGCTTGGCTATGCCGCTAAAAAACGCTTACGCCACGCCTTCACGCTATTTATAAAACCTTGTAAAAACCATTTTTGATTATTTTCCGACACGAAGGTAAAAAAGAGTAGCGTCTTTGCTGGCTGCGTGGTTTTGGGTATAGGGCGAATCGGGAGCATTATTTCAGCATGATTTGTACACGATTCATCAACAATTACAGTTTGATTTTAATTAATTATTTTAATAATTTATTTGGTCTCCGCTTAATTTGTTGATAGCTTTGCTATGATAGTTATTATGTTTTAATTTTACTCTTTTCATTAATTATTAATTATTATTCTTGGTTAATTATTTTTGATCTCTTTGTTTGACTATTGTTTCGTTAGATATTCCTTGACTATCGTGTAACCCTGGGTTTTGGTAGTCACAGTGTATTTTTGGACCTAACTTGAACCCATTAATAGAGCTAATCTTGGTGGGATCCAATGGTACTAGGAGGATCACTAACTCCCTTACCCTGGTGTAGGAATCGACCTGGCGGTCAACAGCACATATAATCACTCGAACTTAAAAAGCACATAAACTTCTTTCAAAAGGGAGTAATAATCTTTATAGGTTATTATGATATTTTTTTGGAAAAGTCGGGATTAATCACACAACCCAGGAAAACTTACCATCTCAGATGATTGTGACTGATTCGGAATCCATGAAGATATGATGAGACAAAATATGCACATTCAAGTCTATCGCCCTTCAGAAACCACTAATAAAACAAGAATTAGACTTCACTTGAGATCAAGATTTTTAAATTAAAACCATGGATATTTAATTAAGTTAAATAGGTTCATCTTCTTAGTAGTTTTCCACTATACCAATTCCATCGATTGAATAAAACCAGTTTAATTCATTTTATTTATTATCTTGCAATATAAATTTCTAAACAACTTTCAACGTGACAATCCATTAAACTAAGATTTACTTCCGCCCTTTATCTTTTGGGACGACCTCGGATTTACCATAACTACACTATTCACGATCGGGTTCTTTGCCCGTTAGTGCATTTGTAAGGTGGAACGAGTTTTATAAATTTAAAACTTGGTAAATAAATATTTAAAAGAAACGCATCAGTGGTGATCTGTGTAAGTATTTCCTAGGTCATGGACAGATTACACGAATCCATTATCTATGTAATATTCCGTTAAAGCAACGCACAAGTAAGGTAGTATGAAGACTGTTTCAAGGCCCTTAAGAGTACATTACATGCATTAAAACACTTAAGAGGGATCAACCATATTAGGGGTAAGGTAGTATGAAGACTGTTACCGGTGTTATCCTTTCTACACACTCGCGTTTCCCTAGACGTCTATGCTAATGTAATATTTTATAGCCAGTTTTCTAGAGCCTAACGCGCACATCCATCACAAGAAGCAATATTAAAATGATCTCCAAACTAAGTTTCATGCAATCATAAGTAAATACTAATGGATCCAGCCTAGCATATTAAAGAGAAGCAAAGAACAAGAATCATTCAAACAACAACATAGACCCTATTGAATGAGATAAAAGATTAGATGACATTCACATGATTAAAACAATGTGTTTAAGGCTGACACAATAGAGTTTTAATACCCTAATAAATCCCTAAAGCTTCTACAAATAATTAGGGTTCTCTCCCAATAGTTTCACACAAGTTTCCAACTAAAATCCTAATAACGAATTTTGTATATAAAGGAAATAGCCGCGACGGCGTCACAAGATTCCTTACGCCGTCGCTTTGTTGGTTGGGGAGGTTGTTGTTGGTGTGCGGGGGGCAGCTGTGCGGGTGCGTTGGGGGCGGTTTTAGCTTTGGGTGGGGTGGGGTGGGGTTTTTCTTGTTGGTTGTGGGGGGGGGTTGGGGTGATTGGAAGCGGAGCTGGTGGAGTGTGTGGGTGGGGGGCGTGGGGTGCGGGGCTGTGGTGGGTGGTGTTGTGGGCTTGGTGGGTTTGGTAGGGGCGGGGGGTGGGGGGGGAGGGGGTGGTGCTGGTTGGGTGTGGTTATGGGGGGGGGGGGGGAGGGGGTGGGGGGGGGCGTGTTGGGTGTTGTGGTGGTTGAGGCGGGTGGGGGGGGGTGGGGGGGGGGTGGGGTGGGCGCCTGTGCTGGCGGGGGGGGTAGGGGGTGGGTTGGTGGGGCTGCGGGGGTGGGTGAGGGTAGTGGGAGGTGGTGGTGGGTGGTTGTGCGGGGGTTGTGCTAAGGGGGTGGTGGGGGTGGGAGATGTGTGGGGTGGTGTGGGTGTGGTTGCTGGTGTGTGGGGAGGGGGTGGGTTGTGGGGGGTGTGTGTGGGGGTGCTGGGTGGGGGTGGTGTTTGTGGGTTGGGGGGGGGGGTTGGTGGGGTGGTGGGGGGGTGTGTGGGGGCTTGGTGCTGGTGAGGGGGGGGGGGTGTGGGGGGTGGGTGTTGGGTGGTCTTGTGTGGTTGGGGGGTGGGGTGTGGGTGGGTGGCGGGTGGGTGGTGGGGGGGGTGGTGGGTTGGGGGGTTATGTGGGGGGGTTGGGGGTGCTTGGGGTGGGGGTGATGGTGGTTGGGGTGGGTGATGCGGGGGTTGGCTTGTTGGAGGGGTGGGGTGGCTTGGGCGGTGTTTGGCAATGGGGCGCATGCTGGGAGGGGGGTGGTGTGGGGGGGTGGGGTGGGTGTGTTGGGAGAGGGTGTGGGTGGGGTGCTGGTTGGGGGGGGGGGGTAGGGCGTGGGGCTGGTTGTGGGGAGGGTGGGTGGGGGTGGGGGGGTGGGCGGAGGGTGGTGGGGTGCGTGGGTGGGGTGGGTGTGGTGTGGGGGGGTGTTTGGGGGGTAGGGGGGGGGTGGGGGTGTGGGGTGGGGGGGTGGAGTGGGGGGGGGGAGGGCGGGGGGGGTGGGGGCGTGGGGTGTTTTGGTGGGAGGTGGGGGGGGTTGGGGTGGGCTTGTGTGTGGGGCGTGGTGGGGTGATGGTGGGGGGGTGGCTGGTGGGGTGGGTGGTGGTGGGAGGTGGGGGGGGGTTGGGCGTTGGGGGGGGTGTGAGGGGGTTGTGGGGGGTGGTGAGGTGTGGGGGTGGATGGGAATGAGGGGGTGGTGTTGGGTGTAGGAGGGGGTGGTTGGGTGTGGGCGGGGGTGCGGATGGAGGGGGGGTGGGTGATGTGGGTGGGTGGGTTTGGGGAGGGTCCTTGGGTGGTGTAGTTGAGTGGGTGTGGGGGGTGGTGGAAGGTTGTGGATGAGAGTGAGGCGCGAGGGTGTGTTGGTGTGAGGGGGGGGTGTGGTGAGGCTGTGTGTGGTTGTGGGGGGGGTGGGGGGTGTAGAGTGGGGAGTTTTGGGGGTGTTGGGGGGGGGGGGTGTGGGTTGGGGGGTTTGGGTGTTGGGGTTAGGGTTGTGGTGAGTGGGGGGGCAAGAGGGGGGGTGGGTTAGCGGGGTGGTTGGTGGTGTGGTGTGGAGGGGGGATTGGGCCAGGGGGTGGTGGTTTTGGTGGGGGGTTCGGGGGTGTCCTGGGGCGCGGGGGTTGGGGGGGGTGGTGGGGATGGGAGGTGGCGGGTGGGGGGTGAGGGGGTGATGTGGGGGGAGGGGCTGGGAGCTGCGATTGGGGGAGCTTGGGGTTGCTGGGCTGGTTGTGGGGGGGGTCGAGGCGGTGGTGGTGTGCGGGGGGGTGTGGGGCCTTGGGGGGGGTGTTGTGTGGTGGTTTGTGGGGTGAGCGGGGGGGGTTGTGGGTTGTGGGGGTGTGTGTGGGGCATGTGGTGTGGTGTGAGCGTGAGTTGTGTTGTGCGGCAGGGGGGGGGCGCTGTTGGGCGGGGTGGTTGTGGGGATGTGCGGGAGGGTGGGTTGCGGTGCGGGGGCCTGTAGGGGTGGCTGTGTTAGTGTTGGTGGTGCTTTGTTGTGGGGGTTTGGGGGGTGGGGGTAGTGGGTGGGGGAGGGTTGGTTGGGGGGTGGTGGGGTGTGTGAGGGTGTTGGGGTTGGTGTAAGCCGTGTGGGCCGGGGGTGGCTGTGCAGGTGGGGGGGACGTGGAGGGGCTGTAGGTGTGAGGAAGGTGTGGTGTGTGTGGTGGTGGTGGTAGGTGGGGGGTGGCGCGGGGCGGGTAGTAGGCGGTGGGCGGGGGGGGGGAGGTGGGCCTTGTGGGGTTGGTGAGAGCAGCGGGGCTGCGGGGAGGGTGGGGAGGGTTGGGTGGGGGAGTGGTGGGGTGGTTGGGTGTGGCTGTGGTAGTGTGTGTGGTGGTGGGGGGGTGAGGTTGTGCTGCGGTGGTGGTGTTGGGGGGAGGTGGGCTGGAGGTGGGCCCAGTGGTGGGGGGTATGGGGTGGGGGTGGGGGTTTGAGAGGGGGTGCTGTTGTGAATGGGGGGGGGTGGGGGGGTTTGGGGTGGGTGCGGGTGTGTGTGAGTGGTGGGGTTGGTAGTGGCGGCTTGGTGTTGCGGGAAGGGGGGGGTTGTTGGGGTAGGTGAGGGGGGGGTGGTGGGGGGGGCGGGGGTGGTGGGGGGGGGGTGTGCGGGGGGTGGTGGGGTTGGTGGGGGGGCGGGGGGGGGGTTGCGGCTGGGAGTGTGGGGGGGTGGGGGGGGTGGGTGGGTGAGGCGTGGCGTGTGGAGTGGGCGGGGGAGGGCTGGGGGGGGGCGTGTGGGTGTGGTGGGTGTGGGGGGGTTGTTGGGCGGGTGGAGAGGGGGAGTTGGTTGGGAGGGGAGGTGGGGTGGGGGGTGTGGTTGTGTGGTGGGAGTGGTGTGTTGATGTGAGGGTTTGTTGGTGGATGTTGTGTGGGTGGGTGGGGTGGGTGGCTTGCGGGGTTGGGGGTCGGGGGCGGGGGAGTGTTGTTTTTGTGGTGGGGGTGGGGGGGGTGGGTGTGTGTTGGTTGGGGGTGAGGGGGGAGGGCAGCAGGGGTGAGGGGCTGGGGGGCGTGCGGGTGTGGTGTGGTGGGGAGTGGGGTTGAGGCCGGTGGGGGTGGTTGAGGGGGAGTGTAGGGTGTTGGGCGGGGGTGTAGGGGGTAGGCTGAGGTGGGGGTGGCTGGTGGTGGGTGGAGCTTGTGGGGCGGGGTTTGTGGGGGGGGAGGGGGGGTGGGGGTGGCTGGGTGGGGGGGGATGTTGTGGTGGCGTGGGGTGCGGGGGGTGGCAGCAGGGGGGTGTGCTGGGTGTGTTGGTGGGGTGGTGGTGATGGGTTGGGGGTGCTTGGGGGTGTGTGATGTTGTTGGCCGGTGTGGCTGGGTTGCGGGGGAGGGGAGTGGGGCTGGTGGAGCCGGTGAGTGGGGGTTGTGGTGTGGTTGTTGTTGTGAGGAGGAGGGTTGGGTTGTGTGGGGGGTTGGTTGGAGTTTTGGGGTGGGGTGCTGGGTGGTGTGGGGTGGGGGGGTGGGTGGGATTGGTGGTGGGATGTGGGGGAGGGTAGGCAGTGGTGGGGGGGGGTTGAGGGGTGTGTGTTGGGGGGAGGTGGGTGTGGTGTGCTTGGGCGTGGGTAGGTGTGTGGGGCTTGGGAGGCTGCGGTGGTGAGGGTGGTGCTGGGGGATGGGGTGGGTGGCGTAGGGGGATGGGGTGGGTGCTTGTGGGGGGTGGGGGCGTGGGGGTGGGTGGGGGGGGCGGGCGGAGGGGCTTGTTGGGTTGGGGGGGGGCTGTGGTGGGGTTGGGGGGGTGCGGGGGGGCGGGAAGGGGTTGGGCTGGTGGGGGGGGGCTGTTGGTGGTGTGTGGGTGGTGGTGGGGGGGAGGGTGCTATGGGGCTGGGGGGGTGGGTGGTGGGGGTGGGTGGGGTGGGGGGGGTGGTAGGGGGGGGTTGGCGTTGTGGGTGGGGGGGCTGCGGGGCGCAGGGGGTTAGGTGAGTGGAGGGAGTGGGGTGGTGGGGTGGGGTTTGGGGGGGGGGGGAGGTGGTGTGGTGAGGGGGGTAGGTGTGTTGGGGGCGGGGCTGTGTGTGGGTTGTGTGGTTTCGAGTGGGGGGTTGGGGGGGGGTATGGGGTGAGGTGGGTGGTGGGTGCGGAGGGGGTGTGGGGGGGCGTGGTTGGGCAGTGGTGTGGGGGGGGAGTGGGTTGGTGGGCCTGAGGGTGGGTTGAGGCAGTGTGGGCGGGTTGTGTGTGGGGTGGTTGGTGGGTGGGGGTGGGTGGGTTGTGGGTGTGGGGTGGGGTGGGGGGGGGGGGTGAGGTGATGTGGGTGGTGGGTGTGGGTGGGGGGGTTGGTGGTGTGCGTGGTTGTGTGTGTGCGTGTGGGGGATGTAGGCTGGGTGGTAGGGAGGTGGGTGCGTTGCGTGGGGGGGTGGGGTGTGTGTGTTGAAGGGGTGTGGGTATGGGGGGCTGGGGGGGGTTTGCTTGGTATGGTGGGGTGGGATGTGTGGGGGGGTGGGGGGGGCGGAGTTGGTTGGGGTGTTAGGTTGTAGTTGGGGGGTAGTGGTGTGGGTGCTTGTGCCTAATATTCTTTTAAGGTTTAATTGAGGCGGTTACATTCAGACCCGTCAACACAACTTCTGACTGCCGTCTCTTGTAATTCTTAACGGCGTCGCTAGGAATATGCTCGCCGTCTCCAGGCACTGTACGCGCTATTTCTTGAAACACTTCGTGCAAAGTTGTAATCTTGTCTCTGTTCTTCTCTTTTCCTAAATTGATCAAGTCACGTGTATTTATTCCTTCAAGGAGCTTCCCAAAGGCTAAACAACAAAAAGGAACCGATTAATCACAAATTCTTGGGGTATATTTGCATGATTTAGGGGGTTAAATGACCCCGAAAAAGTGTAATAAACAAATAAAATGACACCAACCGACTCATCAAATACCACCTACATTTAGATATGCTTGTCCTCAAGCAAATGGTGTTTTTTTTTTCTTACCTAGACAAATAGCAATATCGGGGGCATATTCACTACTTTTCAAAGATAGTTTATGGCACAACCTATTAGACCTCATAATTAAAAGCACAAAAAATATACACTAGCACCTCACAATAAGTGTTTGGATTCTCTCTTTCTCTCAGGTGTATAATGAATTATAACAATAATTAGACATATGAAAATAAACACTCAATACCATGTCGTAATGGGCATACAAATTAACCATCGGCTTGTAAAGGATCAAGAAACCTCCACCGCGATGGCGTAAGCACCTAGAAATTACTATCAAAGAGGTCTTTTAAAGGGTTGTGATGTATGGGTGTAAATTTTAAATGAAAATGGATGAATGGGATACACTTGGGTGGATTTGGGGTGGTGGTGAGTTAATTAAATATAAGAATACACGTGAAGGCATTGCTAAGCCAAGAATCGTCTAAACTAGGACTAATATATACAAACTTTATAACTAACTATCTTGTTATATACATGAACATAGAGCAAAAAGGTCAAACCCGTAAATATTTTTTCTTTTTTTATATACAACATTGTTTTCAATTCTCTTTTTTTTTTTCTCACCTCTTTTTATATACATATTTTCATACACTTTTGCCCTGTCATTGCTTAAACATATAATACATGACTAAAGGTTTATAACACACACCCTTACACTGAGCTTTAGAACTCAGAATTAACAAACTAACTAATGACCAACCGAAAAAGATGATCAACATATCATTGGAGCGTATTATGCACATTATAGGGTAAAAAACTGACTTTATTTTTCCTCATCCTCTTCAATAAAATAAAAAACAACCATTAATCCCAAATCGTACCCTAAAACTGTATACAATAATCACAAGACACGACTTAGCAACCTATCAACAAGTAAAAATTAGCAGGGTTTAATAACGATAAAGACTAAAAGCGAGGTACATACAGGAAGGCTAAAGACGATTTGGTTGTAAAAATTGGTTAAGGATGTAAACAATGACTCTTCATTATAATAATGAATCCACCAAAAAAATTACGAAATCGCGAAAAGATAGGCCCAAGGGGTGTACTAGGGGATCCTTGCACTAAATATAAGTATGAAGCAAGTGTGTGAGGATAGTATATATTGATCGAGGTGACCCATCATAACAATTAAAAAACAAAGGTTTAAAAAAACAAAGGTTTACTGAATCCTAGTGTCTCTTATCATTTAGCAAATCATAATCACACAATGCGATCTCACTAGCGGTCTCGGGATGAATAACTAAAACAAGTTATAGAATTTAATATACTACCGGTACACTCTCATATAGTTTTGACCAATACCAATGCTCCAGAAAAGGCGACAAAATCACACATGCACGATCAAATGCATGAACGTGACACATGCAATTTCTCAGTCCTTAACTCGAGAAAGCTAAAAGTGAAACTATCTTAGGTATCAAAGATGGATACCTACCTGAATTCCTAAATATCTAAGGGGTGAACCTCACATTTTGGTTGGATTTTAATAATGGTCGGGATTTTGTGCTCAGTCATAATATTTCCCTTTCCATGAGACGCAAATTAATAGTGCAGTTTTTCAATGGTATGTTCCATAAAAAAAAATTGGGTCAAAATTACTACTACGCTACCGACCATTCTAATAAGGGAATGGAATTAACGTGCTTAGTTATGGGAGTGCCTAGCCTCTTCTCCTTACTAGGTACTTTTTTTTCCATAGCTCTATTTGTTGTGAGTTCCTCTTTAATAAGCCAACATCCTCCGCTCATTCTATTCATCAATTTGCTCTCTTTTGTGAGAGAGAGTGGGCGATGGGTCTTTTTTGAAATCTCTCCATTTTTCTTTCGCGTATTCGCTCCATGAGCCTTGTACTTTGAGCTTTCGAAACTATGGGTTCCCGCGCTTCTAGTTGGAGGATCTAGGCAACACAATTTTGAAAAGCGAAAGAATTTTTCCTTGGGCCACAACAAGGTTTCGTATGTGTGGATATGAGGAAACTGCTTTGGCGTAATGCTTGAGGAATGTCTGTGACTTGTTCAAGTGTTGTATTAGGTCCTTTAGTAAGAAGTAAATTTGGTCTTCAAGCTCAGGAAGTCGTCGGTCGGGCGTTTTTGATGTATTTTAGGACAATGAAATTGCTTTGACCGGTCTGACGAAGACTCGTGAATCATTTCAGCCCTCATGGTCGTAAAGAGCGAGTTTTTTTTATTTCTCAAGATTCCTACCGTTCTTATTGACGGAGTTTGCCGATGGCTGGGCGTGTACAATCTCACACTTAATATGAAAAGAAGACATGTGATCATAAAAAAATTAGTATTTAGAGCCAAAAGATCGATGCCATGGATGAGGTACTTTTTGGAATTAAGTCCTTGAAACGAGGCCAAGATCATGGCTTTAGAGAGGATTCGCGGCCTGATGTTTGTTAGAAACATCAAAGATGTCATTTCCGGATTCGGTGCAGGAATTGAAGTCAAGGAAACAGTAGTAAGATCCTCCCAAGTTAGAGATGATCATGCTGAAGACGTTCAAGACAATTGCTAGGCTTGATCGCGAAGGGTAAATTGAAATAAACGCACAGGCACGTCCTTTCCCTATTGCAACATCAAAGGTCAAGTGAGTCCACACAAATTAAAAAAATCCTTAAGATGTATGTTTTGATCCTCCCACAAAGTCAATGGAAAGCACATCCGTATGCAACTAACCGGATGGTTTCGGATCGCATAGGTACTCACATTGATTCCATTGGAGCACAATGGGTTTCTATTGCCCTCTTGCTAAGGGTCCTAAGTAATCTCCAAGAGTACGGGATATGATTTTTTTTTTTTTATTTTTTGTTTTTTTAATGGAGGTTCAACGAAAAAAAGATTTACAAAACAAATCACACAAAGAAAATATAGACAACAAGAAAAAGCTAATTGACAAAAAATAAAAATTCACACTTTATAGATAAACAAGCGAGTTAGATCAAGATCGATAGATATTCCTGATCCTATACTATTTCTATACCCCAACACAGGCTGCGCCAAAAACTTATGCGGTGTTGTACACGACACCAGTTTTACAACTACTCCATATGTCATAGTACCTTAATCGTTACAGTGTATTATCACAAAGAACATCGGGTTTTTGTTATCAGATCCTCTAGGGAATAGCGTCAGAATGGTCGAACTAAACTTAACTAAGATTTAACGAAATTTAGAGAACATTATTTTTGTATTTTAAAAATGTTTTATGAAAAGGTATATAAATTCAAAGTTTTAAAGTAGGTGTTTCTTTAATTAAACAAATAATTAAACTAAACTAATTTTTGTGGGAACTTATATGGAAAAATGAAACGTATTTACATAAACACATTCACTACACACTACTCACTCCTAAGTTTGCTTCTCCTAATCCTATTTACTTTGTCACACTTTAAAGAATCTTATGTAATATTTTCCAATGTCATGAACAGATTAGCAACACTAATCCGCTGTCCTATGTAATCATACCGTTAAGCAAGCACATGTCAAGTTAGTAATGTAAGAACTAATACAAGGCCCCTAAGAGTACATTACATGCATTAAAACACTTACGAGGGATCAACCATATTATGGGGTAAAGGTAGTATTAAAGACTATTACCTGATGGAATCCTTTCCACACATTCGCGTTTTTCTAGAACGTTTATGCTAATGTAATATTTTTATATCCAATTTTCTAGAGCTTAATAACGCGCACATCCATCACAAGACAAATTTAAAAAGGATCTACAAACTAAGTTTCATGCAATCATAAGTAAATGCTAATGGATCTAGCCTAGCATGTTAAAGAGAAGCGAAGAACAAGAACCATTCAAACAACACATAGACATATTGAATGAAGAAAAGATAGATGACTTCACTTGATTAAAACATGTGTTTAAGGCTGATACCAATATGGTTTTTAAAACCTTATAAAAAACGCCCCAAGAAAGCACAAGCTACAAATAATTAAGGGGTTCGTCTCCCAAAAGTTGCACACAACTTCCACACTAAAAAAAAACCCAAAAAACAAGTTTTTAATATATAAAATAAGCCGTGATCGGCTTCGTAAGATTCCTGAACCCGTCGCCTCACAAAACTTCTTAGATATTCTTTGAGGCTTTATTCTGACGTCGTCACACAACTTCTGACGTCGTCGCTTGTAAGTTCTAACGGTGTCGCTAGGAATTGCGACACCGTCTCCTGGCACTATACGCGCATTCTTGAAAGCACTTCGTGTAAAGTTGTAATCTTGTCCTCTTTCTTTCTAAATTGAGTCCAAGTCACATGTATTTCCTTCAAGAGCTTCCCAAATGCTAAAAACACAAAAAAGTAACATTAAGCAAAAACCATATTCTGGGTATATTGTAAGAATTTAAAAGGGGTAAATGACCCTTGAAAAAGTATAAAAAATGACACCTCAACAAAACCAACAGATCCACCAAATCAATAACCCAATTGAATCAAATCAACCATTATCTATCAACCTAATCAAACAACCAGAACCTCAAGCAACAAAAACCCACAAAATACGATCAAAAAGAACCTTAATTTTTCCCAAAAACCCTAATCAGAGCTTGTGCTCTGATACATATAAGAATTATACACACAGTAATTGAGCGAATCCAACAACCATTCCATTGATTCCACTTATTAAGATCAAGAGTTATTACAATACAGAAAGAGAAACAAGAATTGATCACAAAGAATGTATCAATCCAATACAAACTTGATACAGACAAGAAACAATAAATCCATAATGATTGAATCTAATCAATACAAGTGGAAATAAGTAACAAAAATCAATAAGAAGATTTTAGGGTTTTAAGAGAAATATATTTTAATATCGTGAAACCCCAAGGGATCACATGCTCCAACATTTAAATGTAGCCAAGCAACAATCCAAAGATACAACATAAGTCCCCGTACTTATATCCGACAAACAAACACACACTAAACTTGAAGTTAGGGGTTAGCAGGAATAGAAGAATGACCGAAAAGGTCCCTGAACTACAATTCAAGAAAAACTTGATACTTTTAACAACTCTCTTGATCAAACTTGTTGCATAATATCTAACATTGAGGAGATAGTACTTTATTAATTTTCTTGGTAGTAGAATATAGTTCGCATCTAGTACGTACGTGTTCTTAAATTTTGTATTTGACGTAGTGTTTGGTACGTCGTAATAAGAGTAGTAATGGAAAAATTATTACGATAGAATAAAAAATTACGTTTGTTTAGAATTATAGAATGAAATGACTTATTACCTGGAATCACTCATTACATCAAAAACTACAATTTTCATTCACTATGGGTCCTTTTTTTTCATTACGGCTTGGAACGGAATAGTAATTAGTTAATTACATAAAAGCCTTTTATTAACTACACACCAAAAAAAAAATCAAAGGCTAATTTATTATTTTTATTATCGATTACATTCTATTCAATCATAATAACGAAACATAATTATAATCGTAATGCGTCATTCCATTACTTCATTTATTTCATTACGACGTTCATTTCATTCCGTCGCTACTTCATTACATCATACCAAACAGACCCTGCGAATTTGATCTAATCATTTATTTCCATTTTAAAGCATATCTCTTAATTTCACATATCATTCATCTAGAGAGTACGAAATAGTAGATAATATCTAGGTTTATTATATGAGCATTGCTAAATCCTCCTACAAAATCATCATACTTATCCCCCTACACATAAAATCATATAATATATATTTTCTCCACTTATTATCTCTTCAAAGCCAAACCGTCAGTTCTGCTACTTGTCAGGATCATGTGAGTAGAAAGATTAGTAGGAAGTTTTTGTAGGAGGATTTAGCATTTTTTTATATATTTGTTACCGAGATTTATTTGGGATAAAATATATAAAAGAACCAATAAAAACATGAGGATCTCCAAAGAAGATGTTTAACATAGATATCGCTTAGAATCAAAATATTACGATCATGAAAAATTTCACATCTATTATACTTAATCTTTTGAATAATTTATTAGATATATGGCGTTTCTAGGAAATGATATTTTCTACCCAAACGCGAAAGTTTAATAACGAGATGTTAGATCACTCACTGCAAAGACAAATCGTATATCGCCAAGAATGACTGATTTGTCAATAATACATGAAATCAAGTGTGCCTCATGTCTAACGAAACAATGCCACACAGTTTGGCCTAGCTCGATGCTGCCTAAAGCCAGCTAAATTAGCGTATTGGGATTTAAAGCTAGAAACGGTCAATTATTTTGGATCCTTCCTTTCTCCAAACGTAAGGAATAAATCTCGATATAAGTGCAAGCACTAATCTTAATTTTTTTAAATTCAAACTAACATCGCTTTCACCAATATTGAATTGGATATTCACTTTCTTGTAGAATCAATCAACACCGATAATTTAGGAAGGTATTATGCCTTTATACAATAATAAGAGACTAGATACATGTTGTTAGTAAACAACTATTTCGTTTTTTTTAGCGTGATATTTTATTAGGACTTATTGGATGTACATGTAGGTGTAACATAACCTAAAGAATAAAGTTTTTTCTATAAAAGACTAGAGGTACAGTAGAAATGAAACATGAGCATACTTTACTCCGTAATTTGTAATTAAACAAATATTAAAAGTAAAAGTGTGTCAAGAAAGGACAAGAGAACGATGTGAAGGAAGATAGCGATGGTACGAGTATCTCGAAACAGTGACTTGTATCGACTATTCTACCATCGACACTTTACATCATTCTTCTATCGATATCCTTGGCTCCTTGCCCTTTTATTTGACTATATAAATGTTTGAATTTGTTGCAAAAAAATAATAATATTACACTAATAATTTTATGTATATTAAAGATGATGGAAGTAGAATACGTGTTTTGCTGCCTGGAAATTCCAAATTAGGCACCAAAATCTTGAGAACCAATACCCTTCTTGCAACTTTTTGGGAAAATCCCTTGATGGTAGATGAATCTTATGTAGAACAAAATATATACTTAAATGAGAACATTTTTGTTTTAACTGCACTCACTTATATTGTACTATCATACATGACACAACTTTGTATTTATTCAACGGCAAATTTAACACGATTAGATTGATCATGTTCATGAGGTATTATTTTAAAGATCTTTGAATCATTATTTTTTCGATCTTCTTTTCTTTCACCAAAGTACTATACACAGAAATTAGAAACCAATCGAAAAACTTGCATGTATTATATATGGCTTACAATCAAAGGCCGGTCGAGACGTATGAAAGCGGTGGCACACAATGCATGTCTGTCGAGGAACGGGAATGTAAGTTAAATGAGTTATCAAAGCGTCTTAGCTAGTACTAACTAGTACTTACTCCAGAGAACCATTCATCATAAATAAACAACTAAAAAACTATCGTAAATATATCAGAATTTTGAATTTAGCTTAACATGCATTATAAAGAATTGTTCAAGGACCATGTGTGTAACTTACTAAAGATTTTATTCTTTGAATTTGAGGTTGGTCTAAAGTTTATGACGAACAGAAAACAGCCTCATATTTCATGCTACATTAATTGAATTATTATTCACCATATTAATATTATCTTAAAAATACTCGTAAATAATATCACATCAAAGATTTTATAGGTAACACATCCGATTTTAAGAAGCTCTCAACTTAATTAACGTCTTAATAGTTAGTTCTAGGACATTGCATCAATGATTCACAGTGACCAACATTATTGTGTGCCGAATCTTTAATATAATATACGGATCATAATTCCACGCTATGCTAAGATTAAATTAATAGTTTAAACACTAGATTATCTATATAGAGTTCAAGAATCATCACGGATTCTCCGGCTCAAATAGGTTTCTAACACCATAACATTTGGGTAACCAAAATAATTCGAAGTATATGAATGGCAAATCCATTCTCCGCGTCGGGTTACAGAAACATATTCAAATAGGGTCAAAATTTGGTGGGTGGGTCTCGCGCCGTTCCAAGAGTTGAGGATATGGCTTCTTCTTTATGTTGCACTATTATGGAAAACAAGTTCCGTAATTCATGGGGTTATGTTGGGGGCTGGGATTAACTCGTCATAAGGCATGGGAATGATGTAAATATTAAAGCATCAATCGCTTATTGTCTAAATGGAAAAGCGAAAACCCTCTCAATTGGTGGTAGGCATCACTTTGTTAAAATCAGTTCTTCGGGTGCATCTCCCTTTATAACATGTTCCTTTTTTAATTTCCTAAAGGGCGTGCTTACGGTTATGGAGTCAATTCGTATTAACTTCTCAGTTATTTAAAGGAGGTGCCAGCATGTTGGAGAAAAGAAATTTCCTGGATTGCTTGGATAAGTGTGTTAGCTTCGTAAGAAAGAAAGTGTGGGCTTCTTACTATTTGGGGTTTCCCCCCGAGGTTATTTTCGTTCGCTCTTAATCAGCCTATCCTCTTAAAGTGGGTTTGGCGTTTCGTTTCACAAGAGATTCTTTGGGTGGTTTCGATTGTTATCGCAAGCGGTTCATGGTGGATAAGGAATGATTTCTCATTCAGATCGTAAGGTTTCCATAATGGTAGTTCGATATTGAAGGAAGTTCAAGTCGTTAAACATCTGATTAGATTTCTTGGTCGTATGTGGCCTTAAACGTATCTGGGATGGTCAATCTAACTAGTTTTTAGTTTATAAGAAAAGAGACTTTGATGGGGGATATTCCCTTGTGTGAGTTGTTCCGCGTTGTTTTGCCCATGATTCTTCTTGCTTCTCCAAAAAATTTTGTTGGGGCGGCTAAGATTCTGGCACCCCAGGATACATCTTTTCGGAGATCAATTTAGAGGAGAAGGGTCGAACAGACAAGAATTCTCAGATTTAAGATTCGTTTTGAAATTCAGTGGGTTCTTTCAACGTCTAATTGATCTTGGTATTTCTCCCATCTTTCAGCAGTGGTGAATTTAGTGTGAAATATACTCGTCTGCTATTTATGATATGATTGCTTCCCTCTCATTCTGTTCCGACTATGTGTGTTATATATAATTTCCCTATTAAATATAATGTTTTTAACGTGGTCGAGCTCGTCGGGGTATTTATGCCTACTAGATACAATCTCTGGTTCCAAAAAGGTTTATTTGGAGTCCAACCTTCTAGCCACTGTTTGTTTTCGGATGAAGAGTCTGGTCCATCATTTGTTATTTCGATGTTCTCATATTCTCACAGGATGTTTGCATCGTGTTTGCCGTTGGTGGGAGATCGATTTCCTTCCCTCCATCTTTGGCGTCGTTTCTCAGATGGGACGAGTGTTTCCTTCTATCGACTTCCCCCGTGTTCAGTTAAAGTTTTTTGGAAGGAGTCTTCTACAGTTGCTTGGTGTGTTTATTTGGGGATTTCGGAATCGTTCTACTTTTGATTTTAATAAGCCCTTCTAGATCAATCCTTTTTGAGAATATTTCTCTTCCACCTTTCTTTGGTGTAATAGTAGGATTAGTAAAAAGTTCTCTAGGGATGATTGGCTTAAAAACCCGCATTTAATATCTTTGTAATTTCTTTTCTAGCTCCTTGCTAGTTTATAATATTTTGCCATTCAAAAAAAGAAAGAAAGTGAGATTGAAAGTGGTGATCAAGCTCATTAGTAACGAAAGAAAGAGACATGTGTCGTTACTTCAAACTCTATCCATACCGGAACATCATATCTCTTGCACCACTTCAATCGATAGTTGGATCAATCTGCGACCAATTTCAAGGCGCTAGCGAGCAAAAACGATCAGAATAAAAAGTTGTAATTTAACAATCAAGTTAACCCACTTTAACTCTAAAACGTGTACGCAAAGCGGATAGACGAGTCTAGCATATATAATTAACATACATTAACACATAATGAATGTAAAAGAGGTAAATAGAAACAACCACTTGTAGACACCAGAAATTAATATAAGCCAGAGAATAAGAAACGAGTGACTAAAATGGCCACCTCTATGAGTGCTCACACGACAAACACTAACCAAGCACTCCCCCGGATGCAAGTCCATACTTGCAACGTAAAACCCACAACATTGTAAACCAAATGCTTTCTGAAAAACGATCACCTAAACCCACTCTTGGAATAGAACCGAAATACAAAAAGTATCAATAAGTGGTTGGAACCGAATCGGTTTGTAACCCTGCTACAAGTACAAGCCAAATAAGAGTTTCCACCAACCCCTAGCTCGAACCACGATTGTCCATACCTTGACAATATATAAACCAATTAATTACACCCTCTGGAATAAAACCTGTTATCGAATCACAAGTTTAACAACCCTAAAAGATTCAACACGCAATAGAATATAGGGTTTGTAGAGTTAAACGAAATAACAAACCATGTTTTGATTTAGTGTTTGCTTTACGGCTGTTTTTTGTTTTACAGGAGAGGAAAGCGAATTTTGTAGCATTTTTAGGTCTTTACTTAGATCTGTGTTTTATTAGCTAGTGGGTGAGGTATTTTATAACCTCTTCAAGCCAATAACTCATGATAAGACTAAACATTGAGTTTTGAGACTTATCAAAACACACTTAAAAAACTAAACCTTAAACATCACCAATATTATCACCTCCTTTATCCCTACACCAATGAAACCTAGACTCATTCCAAGAATCTTCTAATGCCTTCCATCAACCGGCCATTAAGAGATAATCATGGAATTCATGTCTTGATCATTGCTTGTCCGAATGGTTTACTAAGAAACAAACATAAAGTAACAAACGTGCTCTAAATGTTTTTTGTGTGTACCCCCAATAGGCTTACACACTTCTAGTCGTACATTGCGTATCCAACTAACCTAACCCAACAGCTCCCACTTAGGAGTTGGAGTAGCAGACAACACATATACTAACGACGGAAATGTCTAGCAACACTCACATTCGTTTTTAAAACTAGAAGTGTCTGAGATCAAGTTTCATAAAACAATCACTAGCAAGGTTATTTTGTCTTGCTATAATCATTCCCTTTGTTCAAATAACCTTTAAACCATGTATATGAATCCTAAATCATTCCATATATGTTTTAACTATTTAATTCTCCGTTATAGAATTTAATACAATACTAACCAATGTAAGTCAAGGATCATCATGCATTACCCAAAGGGTTCGGCCAAACAATTATCTGATTAATTCTGGAGAGGCGCCAAGGTATTTTTTGTTTCCCTCACATATCAATGAGGAATAAAATCTTTGTTGAATAACAAGTTTTTAGATGCAGCTATCACATCACTTCTAATAATAGTCTTTATAACTACCATTTTCAGGACAACGTTTGACATAGAATTAAAAAGTGATATCCACACATACCATAACTTGTTTGTATTCTCAAGTCTATAGATACTTACTCACCAATTTCAAATTTTACTTATGACAACGAGATCCATAAAAGTAAACATTCAAAGTTTGGGGTTGTCCAATACGCATCCCTTTGTGAGTAACATACGATTTTGGGTGTAACCTTCCATATATTCAAAAAATATTACCACACTCACATTTGCCTTATGTAACAATACTCCCATACTGTTAACCGACAATGGACATATTTAGAATGATAAATCATTCAAGGATTAAATATGCAAATATAGGACAAACAATTGTTATATGAATGATAACAAATACCTCGTATCTTTATTCCACCAGAAAATAAAATTGTCTTTACAAAACCCAATTATCCAAATGAATGACTAAATAAACACATATTTACATGAAACTACTACTAGCTGGAGAAGCATTCCAATATTCCTAGTATATTCTGAATGCTTTGGAAAAGCTAACGCTTTTGTAAAGGAATCAACTAAGTTTTCCTCTATGTGAACTTTTTCTAACTTTATGTCACCAAATTCAATACTCGCGAGGTAGTTAACTTTGGCTACGAAAAAAAAATTGTCTACACCTATAATTGATTCCAGACTCATTAGCTATAGCGATTGCTCCAGTATACACAATTAAAACATATTAATAATGGGTAATTTCAATTGTGGGAACAACACCCAGCCCAAAATGAATTTCCTAACCCAATACCGCTTTCCTTAGAAGCATCCAAGGCAACAATATTACCTTACTCAGCTTCTGCAGTATGAAGTTAGCGAAATGCATTGGCTTTGCACTCTTCCAGTCAACAGCACCACCATTAAAATGAACACATATCCAGTCAGAGACTGAGGTCATTAGTATCCGTCAGATATCCAGCATCCAGTGTACAAGAAACCCAAAGCTCTTATTTTAGATCACCCTTCCGTAAACTAAAACAATGACCTTAGTATACCATGAGATACTTCAGAATGTTTCTTAACCAGTAGGCCAGTGAAGATCACTGGATCTGTTGTAATCGGCTTGTTTATGTTCTGAAGGGTCGAAACGCAACATCATGCGAGTAAATCTCACCAGATACATCATAGAACCCACAACCGATGTCATATGGAACAACATTGCATGCGCTTCATCAACTCAGCAGGGTGTAAGCACCTTTGTGTATTTACTCACTCTCAGCTTAATACTTGCATGGGTATACTTCCACGTTTAGAATTAACCATGTGAATAACGCTTTAAGATTTTTTCGATATAAGCAACTTTGACATAAGCCAATCAACCGTTTCGTATCTATCTGGTAGATCTTTGAATTCCAAGAATATATGCAGCTTCCCTAAATCTTTCATAGCAAAACACCTTCCAAAGTAGGATTTTACATCTTGTAACATTGGAATAACAGTTTTCCCATGAACAATATGTCCTCGACATACAAGAATAGGAAAGTGACATTACTCCCACTAAGCTTTTAGATATATACACAGGCTCATCAGCATTTTGACGAAACCAAAGTTTCTTAATTTCACATCAAAACGCTTTATCCATTGCCTTGATCTTCTTTAAGACCATGAAAAGGAAACGTTTCGCAGCTTGCATACTCGGTTTGGATATTTTGGATTGACAAAACCTTCCAGGTTGCTCCATGTAAACCTCTTCAATGAGAAATCCATTAGAAAGCAGTTTTGACATCCATTTGTTTGCCAAATCACGATAGTCTAGTACGCATCAATTGCCTATAAAGAATCCTAATACACTAAATCTGCAACAGTTGAATAAGGTTCACTCATAACAATCCCTGGGGTTTGAGTAAAGCCCGCTTGCCACAATACGAGCTATATAGGTGATGTACAGACTCCATCCATGTTGGTCATTTACTAAAGATCCATTAGCCTACCAACTTTTGCCATTAGGAGAATTCAACCAAGATCCAAACATCGTCTGTCATTTCAAGGATAGCATTTCCTACATTCATAGCAGTAAGCCCATAATTAATCATAACTTCAGGTCCTACAATGCATTTATAGTTAGCGTGTTCACCGGATCCCCTAACTCATGTTTCCCTCAGCATCGATGTAAAACACAATCGATCTGTGGGAATTGTGGGCGTGTCCTGTGGACCAACTAATGGGAATTGATATCACTTTGAGGTTCATCTATTTCTAGATCATCCTCTTCATGATTTAAGCTAGTGTCTATAGAAGGATGCGTATCTTCTTCTTGAATAATTTCAAGTTCTTCTAGACTCCCACTTGCTTCTTGAGTTATAAGACTATTCTCTAGGAATTCAGCATTCCGAGCAACAAGGACTTTGTTCTCGGGTGGGTAGTAGAAAGAATATATCCCCATTGTTTCCTTAATTTCCTTTGGGTATCCAATGAAGATACTCTTAATAGACCTGGGTTCTAAACTTTTTAGCTTGGTAAGAGTACTCGAGCTTAACCAATTGCCGTACACAAAACCCCAGACTTTTAAGTAAGGAACAACTTAGGGCTTTGCCCATTCCATACTTCGTATGGAGTCTTTTTCCAACCTTACTTATTATTGGGAAACCATATTGAGAATGCGAGCAGGCATCCAAGAGCAAAATCCCAAAAGGACTTTGGGAAAGAGTTGTTTGACTCATCATAGATCGAACGCATATCTATAGTGTTTCTGTTTCTCTCATTCCGACACCCCAATTGTGTTGTGGAAATTGAAGGAGTAGTACGATGGTTCGTTAATTCCCCATGATCCTTGAGATTATACTCAAATAACTCTTTACTCATATATTGGGTGGGCCCCCACGATCGAAAGTAGCAATTTTAATGGTACTTTTTGCCGAGTTGATTTTCTACTTCCCTTTTGAAACACTTGAAAGATTCAACACTATCAATTTTAATGTTTCAACAAGAAAACATAACCATAAACGACTAAAAAGTCTCATGAAGTGACTAAGTATGTTTGTCAACCTTGCCCTCGAAGTTGATTCTTAAATTGGCCACATAACATCGGTGTGTATTAGTCCAGAGTAAGTCTTGGTGCCCTTTATCTCACTTGATTTGTTTAAAGGTTTTCTTGCAATCTCCCAGAACAATCAAGGAATGCATTATTCAAAGCCCTAAGGTCAATGAATTGATAAGGTCCATCGTGTTGCAACTTTTCAATGCGTTTTCTTTCTGATTGTCCAAGACGACGAATGCCACAAAGAAGCAAAAGTCCAAGTCCTAGCTTTCTCATTTTGTTGCTACAGAGTATATATAAATTTTCATTTTGCAGTAAAAATTAGACAATTCAATTTCAAAAATACCATCATTGGGATAGCACTAAAATAAACTCATGTTTATTCCTAGAAACTAATTGTATTATTCACAATTATTCGGTTAATAAAACCATCTTCGTAATCAAACTGGAAAACAGAAATTAACTCCTCTAGTAATAGAAGAGCATAATGACCATTGTTCAACAATAACTAAAGCTGTCTAGGGAGAGATAAATCAAGAGTTGCCAGATTATGGCTTCTACAATCTTCAACGTTGACTCATATGCCGCACAAACAAGGCTAATAGCCACCCGGCTTCATTCCCTACATGCCCTTTCAATACCCTGCTTGAATTACACAAATATGAGTATCCACAACCATGTAAACAAATCTGTATTATCAGATATTTACAATACAATTTAATTTGCACTTATTTATTTTTTTCTCGTACGCGTTCACTTTTTAATTTTTAATCGTTAAGCTAAATCGCGTAGACTGAAAATGACATAACCATGTAAACGGGCATCAAACAATTAAAATTTTACATCAAGCAAGTGTTAAATTATTATTATTATGGTGAGTGATAATTATAACTTTGTTCATCTTATTTTTATTGGTTACGTAAAATGCTTACTTTTCATTTCACGATAAAATGCGTTTAGGCATACCCCGGAAAGTTCTAAAACCTCACACGCCTAAACAATACCCACATTAAACCCGAATACCCCACAATAACAAATATAACATCACATATATACACATAATGCCGAAAATTTGAGGATGAGACCAAGACTTTTCAAAGTTTACATCTTTTAAATAATATCTAGATATTATAAAGATATTTATGAAATAAATTCTTACACCTTTTACCAACTTGACTTGTTTAACTAAACTAGGGTTAGAAAGTAACCATGGTTAGGTTAGCAAGATATTTTCACTATAAATAGGCATGCATGCATGAGTAAAATTTTCATACTCTTATACTTAACAAAATTTCATTATCTACTTCTCTTTTACTCCCCTAAGCTCACGCCCAAATAAGCTTTAATACACAACCACTACTTTGATTTTCTAAGATATACAACCCTTTACACAACATAATTAATATTCAAAGTGTTAGCAATCTTTTGGTTCATCATTTGCAAGTATTCAAGAAAAAGTAAAAGATTAAGGGTTTAGAATACCTAATCTAGGTTATAAGCTGCTTGAAAGTTTGGATTTCCAGTCTAAACACGGTTTTTTAGCATTCATATTTTACATCCAATACAGCATCAATACGGTTTTCTTAATTCCATTAAACTTTTATTTCTTATGATTTATGTGGTTACAACAATGTTAAATATACCATAATCACCACTAAAGGACTTTCAAATATGAAAAATGAGTTATCAATTATGTTAATGATTATATGCACTTATTCTTATATCATAATGGTTATATACCATGGAAAAGTAAAATAAAAGTAAGTTAACCTATAGGATTACGTATAAACAATGGTTTTAGGTTATAAATTAGGGTTTTTATAATGTTTCTTAAACTTCAACAGGAAATAAAAAGAAAGTAAAAGGGTAAAACTTGTTTACAAAGAATTTACAAGACTAAGGGATGAATATAAGGACTTTATTATAACGTACCTAACCGAATACAAAAGTAATATATGGTTATTTAAGTTTTTTTAAAGTTAAACAACAAAACTAATTAATACAAAAACAAGTTTTAAACACATTTTGGAAAAAAAATATCTTAGGGGCTGTTTTGTAATTTAAAGATTTACCAATATATGTTTTATGAATTTATAAAATACTCCATTGTCACAAAGGATCGATGGTCATAAATGAAACCTCGAAAAACCGATTAATAACGAAGAAGATACGCCATTTACAAGTTTAAATGATAATACTTTTATAAAACAATTTTTAATAAAAAAGTACTATTCACTCACAAAACTTATACTTTATAAATTCCATAGATACATAAAACTTTCAATTTACGAGAACGTGCTCCTCGAAAGAATCGATAAAAACGGAGCTAAAACGAATAAGTTATCGAGATTACGAGATTTATACTCTAAATAAAACGACAAACTAGCTGTTTTTTAACAGTAATTTTTTATCTATTCATCGCAGAATCTTAAAACTTAAAAATGTAAATTTTTGATCGCTCTACTTACTACGAAGACGTGGACTTAAGAAAAAACGCGAGCAACGGGCTTAAAAACGACCAAATTAGTCATTTTTACCGAAAAGTATATTTAATAAAAAACGTTTTCAACATTTTAAATATTATTTTACTAAAACGATTAGAGTTGATTATGCTATATATAATATTTATGGTTATCGAATATGTGCGTATATTACTAGGGAGTATTTCATAATGAGGCCGACATCGGATGGTCGAATCGACGAGTTTGTTGGATTTAAATACGATTTAAAAGTATCCAAGCACCTCCACGTCGACGACATGTCATGCGACCTCTTTAAATTTTATTATAGCCACGAACGATAGTGCGATATAACATACTATAAGAATATATTCAATGTTAATAATAAAAGTACTTTGGTAATTAATGCGACCCATATTTACTTAGGGGTTGCTTTCCCCCGATATTACCGTGAATACATTTCTGCCATTTACCCTGATTATTTTTCAACACTTCACTTCTAAGTATGAGATCTCATCTGAGCCTTCGCATTTACTTATTTTACATCTTTATAAACCTCGAGGGGGAACTGCTGTTACACAAACTCATTTACATACTCTCGTTTATCCTTATAACACTGTTATTACCTTTATAAATACTTTTTGAGTTTCATAGTCTCGCATGTCAATCTTTTCAAAAGTTTTATAAACACCCGCGAGTGGAATACATGGCTCGTATACAAACTCATATATTTTACTACAGTACCATTACCTTTTCAATACTTGTAGTATTCATAGCCCCCATAGCCCCGCATTTTTACTAGTTCTACTTAATTGTTTTACAAACTCAAGAGGGTGATTACATTGCTTATATTACTATTGGAACACAAGTGTTTTTCTAAGTGTTTTCAAAGATATTTAAACTGTATGCTATCAGATTACTGCCCTGAATATAATTGCCTAAGTTACCACTATATCCAATTAGGAAGTCCCTACTATATCATGAACGCGTCAATTGCTGAATGTAGTGAGCGGCGAGTGTTTGTGGATAGATCGTATCGGACTACAATCCATCCCCACCTTGAATTTCTGGACCACAGAATTTTTGACCATAGTTAGGGCATATAAACATAAGAGAATAACTTTTAGGTTTGTTTGCAAGCATCCTATACATTTGTGGACAAACTAGTTAATATGGGCTTCGTGGCGTCATAGTCTTAGTGCCATAATACAAAGTTTTGGACCATGATTAAAAGTGATTCTCTAGACCTATCCTTACCTATTTTGGACAATGGATATATACGAACATAGTCTGCTATTACTTTTTGGACTTCGAATACGTAACCTAGTCCACCATTTACTTCGATCTTCTTGTGGTCCACTACTGAACATTTCCTAGATTTATTAAATCTCTACATTTGGATTTCAGGAAATAACCACTTTTAAATGTTGTTAAACGTCTACAGGTTTCCTTCTAAATACTTCCCTTAAATTATTTTCAATACAGTATTTTCTTTTTACTTAAACCTATGAATTTCAACACACAACATTATGTTAAACCTTTTTTGCATGTTCTTCTCATGTTATTATATGCTAGTGGAGGCATTGGAGCATTCGAGTCGTCCGTATATTATTTTTTGTAACGCTTAATAATGTTTGATACCATAAATAAATTGTAAACTATCTTATTTTAATATAAACGAATTGAAATTTTATTTAAAAAACGTCTCTTGAGTCTTTATCCGTTACTTGTGTTTTGGCCCAGAAGTTAGCACCCCGGGGGGGGGGGGGGGGGGGGGGGGGGGGAATGTACCATTACCGCTGCGTTGTCCTTATTTTTTTGGGGTTTGGGTTACAGATGGTATCAGAGCTGAAGTCATAGAGAACTAGGATCGTTTTTCAAACCTAGACTATGACCATGTTTTTCAAAATATAAGTTCTTTCCTTGTTTTATCCGATATCCATTAGGCAGCGCTTGCTCCAGGTAACTTATATGCTCTCTTTATGCATACCCCTACTAACTAATACATGGATAATTAATATTTAATACTAACTATGATTTCGTTCTCTTAAAAAACTTCTAATCGATATGAAGACGTCTTACTATTTGACCTTATACGGTCTAATATATAAATATTAAACATTCTGATTTCCTGTTACTTCTGATTTCTCAATCGTACTACTACCCTTGAGCGTCAATGCTGGGTATTTATATAAGCTGACCTATACTTATGGCAATTTCTTCTTGAACTCTTAGCTACGATTAACTTCTGATTCTTAAACGCGACTTTACTTTATTCTCTTTTGATTATATTTAAAATTTCTGCATATTTGTAAATTCTATCTAGTTACTTCTACCGATTCGACTTCCAAGTTTGGAATACTCTTCTTATGATTTTGAATCGCATATTTTGTTTCGTAATAACATCGTTTTGAAGTCTTCCATTGATTGGAAGTAGATCAATAACATGTCAACCTCATACCGTCACCTTGTGAGCACCTACCATTAAGAAACACGACTTTTTATTTAAACTATTATTTTGTTAGATTGAATAATTTTTTTCTTTACGACTACTTCTTACTTCTTCGTTTTTGTCGGATATTCTATATAACAAATGTTATGACCTATCACTTTACAAACAATCTCGATGTCAACCTATAGACCATTTTGTTGTCACCCTATGAGCTACTTCACGTTTACTGGTTTAGTTCAAATTTATATACCAATAGTAATAATCCCGTGAAAATTTCTAACCAAAATAATTCTCAATTAAGAGAAATACAAGGTAAAAATCTCACAAGAGAAAACACAATTTGTATATTTTTATCCGGGAAGTACTTTTCCTCGGGTCGTGTCCCAACGAAATCGTGAATTGAGAATTTAGGAATAATTCGGAATCGAGCTAAGAATGATAAAAGATTTTTGATTTGTTTATTACACTACAAAATATAATAGCATGAATTAAAAACAATTAACTATCACGAAATTTAAATGCACAAAACGTAAAAACGCGAGCTAAAACTGAAATTTAAAAACTAAGGCACGACTTTTAACAAATTTTATACCTAAAAATCACAAATTTAAAATGAAAATTTTAGGAAAAAGAATTAGAATTTTTTAACTATTTTTGTATTTTTTATGATTTTTCTAAGAAAAAGTAATCACTAAAATCTATTTAAATTTCTAGAAAATACAACTTTAATGAGAAAAATATAGAAAAATGGTTTTTATATTCTAAAAAGGTGCAGAAAAATTATGGAACAAAAAGCCCCAAATTTAAAAACTCAATTGAACTCTAATTTGTGTAATTAAAACTAAGAACCCTAAATAATAAAACTAAATTGAAAAATATTAAACCTAATTATTTTTCTAGAAAAGACAGGGTAGAAAGGGTAAGAAAGGAAAGAACAGGGTAGGCGGGTGAACTTTAGAAAATTTACACAGCAGTGAAAATGATTAACCCTATACTTTGAGAAAAATACCAAACAAACCCTACGCTAGTGCTTATTTTTGGCTTATTAAAAAGTGAGAATTAGCAAAAACTTAAAACTACAAAGTTGAAGATGAGCTTAATCCCTACAACTTTAATAAAGGCACTTTGGACTTTAGACCACTCAATAAGCTAGAAACTTAACCTTTTAGTTCCTGTTACAGAAACAAGAGCTTTAAAAGCTTATTTGGAATTTGACTTATTCCCAGCTTAATACTTGATGAAAATAGAAACTAAGAGATGCTATGTGAAGCTCATGATGTATACTAATTGTATTTAAACTAAGTTTACCCTTGTATTAACAAGCTTAACAAGAAAATTAAGATGAAAGAATGCAAATCTTTTTCTATTGCTGCTGTCAAAATTTGCTGATGCATTTGGCATTAGTGCAGGCTAATTTTTGAACTGAATTCTCTTAAATCCTACTTACTCGTATTATCTAAATGTGCACAAAATCACAAGTTAGACCCTAACTTGTCCATGAAAATACTTTAAACCTAAAAAAAAAACTTCTAAAAACTTCACTTCTCAAACTGCCCTGGTGCCTAAAACTAAGATTTTAAAACTCTAAAAATTTAACATACTAAAAACTAATGTCTAAAACCAACCTGTGTGAAACTTGTTTACTATATAAACCAAAGTGAGTAAAAGAATTTAACAGGATTTTTGTTGACTTTTAGGTTTAAAGTCAAACACCAAATACTACACCAAACACTTCTTATATTAATTCTATCTATTCTATCAATTCTAATTTGCACTGAAAGAACTAATTTTCAAACTTAAACAACTCCTACCTCATTTTATCTACTTTACATAGTAATGTCCTACTACAACTAATTAGACTATAAAATGGGGTACTCTAGCTTATTTGTACAAATAACTAGTTCATCTACTATTATAGCTTTAACCACATACTTTGGTAAGATTTATAAGGAATTAAAGCTAAAAAGGATTATAACTAAAAACAAAAACAAAAGCTTAAACTAAACAATTACGACAGCTTTTAAATCCTAAAATGAACATGATTAACATGAGAATTTAAAATGATAAGCAGTTTGATATAAGACTATATATCTAGCTTGAGATTCAAAAAGGTAAAACTGAAATTAAGGAGTCTCTCTCAACAGCACTAAGGCCACACTTTTAGAGTGAATGACCTCAAATCATGAACCATTGGCTTCCAAAGCCTCTAAAAAAAAACCAAAGAGCATATGTTCAATAAGCTATAACTTAGCTTAATATTCAATAGCTATCAAAAAACTTGATCAAATGAACTCAAATTAACAGTTGAATTAAAATGATTATCACAAGAGTAAATGCAAGATTAAATCATATTTTTAAATGAATTTTAGACTTGTTAACATGAATAAGCACAAAAGAAGCTTATTTAAGCTTATTAATTGAAAAATGCTTAAACTTGAAAGTAAATCTGTAAAAGCTTAGGAGACTGAATTGTATTGCACAATGAGTGAGTACAAGCTAAAGTAGCAAAGTGTTACAAAAGCTAAAAGCTGAAATTTAAAAAGCTTGAAAGAAAAAAGCTTAAAATAACGAAAAATAATTTAAGACTGAAAAAAAAACTTAAAACTAGCTAACAACTTCTCTAAAATGACCCTAAGCATCCTATTTATAGAGGATGGAAGAGAGGAGCCAGGATTTCTAGAATCATCCAACCAATCGTAGCCTTTGATCAATTTTCCTTTGATTTGTGGCCGTTGGATGAGAAGAGTGAGGTGTCAGGGCCAATGAGCTGTTGCCACGTGGTCTAGGTGATGTGGGAGAGGTGTAAATACGAGGTTGGGTTTTATATAGGAGCGGGGAATGGTGAAATCGGGATTGGGTTTGTGTGTAATAAATTTATTTGGCTGGAAAATTAGTTTTTTTGGCAGTTAGTTTGTTGCGATATAAGCGGAGGTGGTTTGTTAAAACTATGGAGGATTTGCTTCTTTTTCAGTCCCTGTCATCTTGTCTCCGCCCAAATTTGTATAAAACAGTTTGTAGAAATGCAATTTCAAGCCCTTGGTCTCTCTCTCTTCTTTTTTCTTCTTTTTTCCTTCTTTAATAATCAAGCTTTTCTCTTTTGGCAAAACTAGGCCCATGAAACTTTAAAACATTCAAAGCAAGCCTTCATAACTTTGACAACATTTGTCATAACTAGCCCTTGAACTTTATTTTGACCTTAACTTCTTTTCTTGCTGTGTCGGCTGAATCCGGCTGTGATCTTTGGCTGATTCTTCACTCTTTGCTCTTGTCTTTTTCCCTTCCCCTTTTCTTTCTATGTTGGATTTTTTTTGATTCGTTTTTTTGCTTCTTTATGACTTTATCAACCTTTCCTGCACAATTGTGACATAAAATCAACACATTTTTTCTATTCTTTTGGCATTTCAAATGGCTTATATTAGGCAAAATCCCAGTGTATTTTACATATACAATTACCAAAAATACTTTAGCTTTACTGACTATTTCATTTCATTATAAAATTAATTTTGATACATTTCCTAACATATACACTATTTTGACGAAAATGATCATTGCAATCGATGGCTCCCAAGATATACATATCTTAATCACCTACATATATTGGTGCATAGACTGATTACCTATGACATCAGGAAAGACCATGTCATACTGAGAAGTAATCACTTTAAAAACCTACAACAACACACCCTCATCCATCCACACAATTTCGATGAAAAATCCGATCTTTCTCCTAACTCGTACCTTCCGTCAAATGATCGCAACTTTAGCCTTATGACAAGGCTCATATAAACGTGGAATGACTGTAACATTTCCGTATTTTCGAGATCATTCACAATACTATTAATTTCACTATTTAATTTTTTTCTCGTACCGTTCACTTTTGACTTTTAAATTTATAATCGTTAAGTCTAAATCGCGTACAGAAAATGATCATACGAATTAAATAAACGGCATTAAACAATTAAATTGTTTACATCAAGCAAGTGTTATATTATTTATTATGAGACAATTAATAACTTTGTTCATCTTATTTTTAATTTGGTAACTTAAAATGCTTAACGTTTCACGAAAAAGTGCTTGTTTATGCATATCCACCCGGAAGTTCTAAACCTAACTACAAACGCCTAAACAAATAACCCACGAATAATACACAATACCCAAAATACAAATATAACATCACATATATACCACATAATGCCGAAAAATTGATGATGAGACCAAGACTTTTTCAAAGTTTACATCTTTTAAAAATAATATCCTAGAATATTATAAATGAATTTATGAAAATAAATTCTTATTCATACACCTTTTACCAACTTGACAGTTTATACAAAACTAGGGTTAAAAAGTAACCATCTGGTTATGTTAGTAAGATATTTTGGACTAATAAATAAGCATGCATGCATGAGAAAAATGTTTACATACTCTTATACTTAACAAAATTTCATTTTCTTACTCTCTATTACTATCCCCAAACTCCTAGTCACGGCTCAAATAAGCTTTAATACCACAATCACAAACTTAGATTTACTAAGAATATACAAACCACCTTTACACAACATAACTTAAGGTATTCTAAGGTGTTTGATGCAAGCTTTGGTTTCATCAATTGCAAGTAATTAAAAAGAAAAAGTCAAGATATAGGGTTTTAGAAACTAATCTAGTGTTAAAGCATGGAAAGTTTGGAATTTCATCTAAACATGGGTTTAGCATAACATTTTACAAATCCTAATACATCATCAATAAGGTTTTCTTAATTCCTTATAACTTTTATATTCTTATGATTTTTATGTGTTTTAACATGTTAAATATATCCATAATCACCACTAATGACTTTCTAATATGAAAAATGAGTTATTAATTTATGTTTATGATTATTTGCACTTATTCTTATATCATATGTCCTTATACCTGGAAAAGTAAAAATAACAGTATTTAAACCTATGGATAAAGTATAAACATGATTAGGTTAAAATAGGGTTTTATAATGATTCTAAATCTTCACATTTGAAAATAATAAAGTAAAAGGGTTAAACTTGTTACAATAAATTTACATAGTACTAGAGGGATAATATTGGACTTTATTAATAAGTACCACAGAATTAATATATGGATATTAGTTTTTTTAAAGTAAACTACTAAACTAATTAATACATAAAAACAATTTTTAAAACACATTTGGGAAAATAAATATCTTAGTGGCTGTTTTGTAATTTAAAATTTACATATATGTTTTATGATTTTATAATAATACTACATGTCACACGGATCGATGGGTCATAAAGAACTCCTAAAAACGATTAAAAACGAAGACAGAATATACGCCATTTACAATTTTAAGATAATAATACTTTTATAAACAATTTTTAAAAAAAGTACAATTCACCACATAAACTTATACTTTATAAAAATCATAATAATCATAAAACTTTCAATTAGCGAGAACGCGCTCTAAAGAATCGATAAAAACGAGCTAAAAACGAATAAGTTATCGCGATTACGAGTTTACGCTAATTTAAAAACGACAAACGAAGCTGTTGTGAACAGTAATTTTCCTATTCTCGCAGAATCTTAAAACACTTCAAAATGTAATATTTGTAATCGTCTATTTCGCTCGTCTTATACTACGAAACGTGGTGACGTAAGAAACGCGAGCAACGGCTTAAAACGAGCCAAATTAGGTCATTTTTTTTAAATACGAAAAAATATATTTATCAACTTTTCAACTTTTTAAAATTATTTTAACTAAAACGATAAGTTCGTGATTATGCTATATAGAATAATGAGTGGTTACAAGTGCTATATTACTCATTATTATCCATAATGAGGCCTCTTCGATGGCGTAACGATTCGACGAGTTGTTGGATTAACGATTTAAAGTATCGCTAGCTCCTCGTACGCATGATCATGACCTCTTTAATTAGATAGCCCGAACGATAGGCGATATAACAACTATCAGAATTATAATTCAATGTTATTTTAATAAAAGTACTTTGCGGACTTATGCCGACCCCATAATTACTTAGGTTGCTTTCGGATATTCCGTGAACATTTTTCTGCCATATTAACCTGATTATTTCATCACTTCACATCACTTCTAAGGCTGAGAATCATTAAAACTTAAACCTTCGCTTTTAACCTTATTTACATGCTTTAATAACCCTCGAGGTGGAATACATGCCCTTGTTACCAAACTACTTTTACATACTCGTTTATCTTATAACAATTGATTACCTTTTAATACTTTGCGAGTTTATAGTCTCGCATTTCAATCTTTTCAATGTTTTATAAACCCGAATGTTATAAATTGAAGTACTCGGTACTTATACGACCTTAATTTAAATAGGTTGCATCAAACGTTTTGCGTGACATTTTATCTGTGATTATTGGACTATCAGTACTCAAGGTGAGTTCATAGCCCCCTTTTTACTACGCGATTGTTTTACAAAATCTACGGGGTGAATTACATTGCTTATTTTACTATTGGACACAAGTGTTTTTCTAAGTGTTTTCAAAGTGTTTACAAAGTGTATGCTATCCAGATTACTGCCTGAATATTATTGCTAAGTTACCACTATTGCCAATTAAGTCCCTACTATATCATGAACCGTTAATTGCTATTGTAGTGAGCGCGAGTGTTGTGGATAGATCTATCGGGACTGACAATCCCCACCTTTACTTGGGTCACTAGTTTGATCGGGTGCATTTAACATTGAGAGGTGTTAGGGTGTTGGCAAGCATCCTATTTTCTGATTGGGGCACAAATCTAGTTAAGGCTTCGGTGTCATGAGCTTAGTGCAATAATAAATATTTTGGACTACTGAATGTGTTTCAGAGTCTACTATTACTTCGATCTTGTGGTCCATCCTTTTTACTGATAAACCTATGATTTCACTCAACCTTTGTGTTGACTTTTAGCATGTAAATTTCAGGTCCTAGGGTATGAAGACTGAAGGGGAGCCGTGGCGGATATCAATGAAGATGGATTCTGTGTTTTATCTAAATTATATGCAACTTTTGTCTTTCATAAAACTTAAGTCATCTTTTGAGATTTTGTTTAAATGTATGTTGGATGTTTATGACATCAAAAACTTATGGGACCTAATGTATTAACTCTGATATTTTGCTATGGCATTAAACGAAATGTTATCTTAAAACGTCCATTTATGGTCGTTTCCTATATCTTGTTTGTTGTACTTGACGTAGCACCCCAATGTTACCATTCTGCTGCATAGTCTGATTTTGGGGGTGTTATAGATGGTACCAGAGCCAAGGTTATAGGGAACTGGGTCATTTTCAAAACCTAGTCTATAACTACAAAGTTTAAAGATTTTCTTTTCTTTCATTTTCAAATTTACAGAATCCTTCATCGCTATCCGATATCCACGCGCGCGTATTCCCCGATCCTTACTTGCTTTTCTGATTATCATTATTGCATTATATATAACCTTATATATATATAATACTTGGTTTAAATTCGATCTCTTACGTCTATCTTTTGACATATCAATATCTATTTCTATCGGTCAATTATATATCCTGATTAATTCATGATTATTTACATCATTCTTCTATTTCTTTTTCCCCATTATTATCATATGCCATGACTCTGCATACCTTTATGAATTCTTAACGAATTGTATACGTATGTTGCCAGAATCATGCCACCCAGAAGATTTAAGAAGAAATCTGTTAGAAAGATAGTGGAAAGGCGTGTGGCCAAAGCCATTGAAAAATATGAAAAGACTAGAGCTGAATCAAACAATACCGGTGGATCTGGATCAACGAATACTGGAGGAACTGTTGTACCAGAGATACATGGATGTTCGTATAAGACATTTATGAACTGCAAGCCTCACTCTTTTAAGGGGACTGAAGGTTTAGTCGGACTGAAACGTTGGTTTGAAAAGATGGAGCAAGTGTTTGAGATCTGTAGATGTGCTAAAGATGACAAAGTGAAGTTTGCCATGTGCATGTTCGAGGGTCATGCTCTAACCTGGTGGAACAGAAATGTTCAGACTTTGGGACTCGCTAATGCTAATCAGATCCCATAGAGCAACGTGAAAGCTATGATGACCACTGAATACTGCCCAGCAACCGAAATCTAAAAGATGGAGCAAGAGCTCTGGACTCTGACTCTGAAAGGAGATGATATCGAGGCTTACAGCAATCGCTTCCATGAACTAGTTCTGATGTGTCCTGAATTGGTGCCCACTGAAAGCAAGAAGATTGGAAAGTACATTCGTGGGTTTCCTGAAAGAATCAAAGGAAATATCACTTCTTCAAAACCCGAGACCTTGCATGAGGCAATCAACATGCACGTGAACTGGTCAAGCATCAGTTCAGGGTAGGGCTGCTAGAATAAGTGAGAGCAATAAAAGGAAGGGGGAAGACCAAAAAACAAGGGAACAACCCTACCTAGCAGCAAAACCGAAGACAAGAAGCTATTAAGATTTATGTTGTAGCCCCAGCTGAGGGTAGAGGCTATGTTGGGAACCTACCACAATGCAATAGGTGCAAGCAATCATCAGCCAGGTCTGTGTTCCTAGTGTGTAAATGTCACAAGCTTGGTCACAGGTAGAGGATTGTCGAAAATGGATTCTTGTAGCGAGAGGCAATGTGCTTCAGAATGATGACATGCTTTGGTTGTGGGAAAAGGCTTGACATTCAAGGACAAGTGTCCAATAGGCAAATGAACTAGCTAGAATGAGGAGCTCGTGGGAGAGCTTTAAGTGGTAGTTGAAGGTAAAGAAGCAGTCGAATGGTGGCATGCTTTAGTAGGAGAGAACCAAGCAAAACCTTAACAACATGAAGGTTAATATCAATGCTTAGACTTTTATCCCTTTAGGAAATTCTCGCTTAAATTTCTTTTGTTTGAACTTTCGTTTAAATTTGCTTGTGTACTTTGCGTAAATTTATGTTGTACGAATGATTTTTGAATTATATATCAAGTAATGTTTGTGAAAACTTCGTCACCTTACTATATGATAAGTGTAAAATAACACTATAGTTTGTACCTAAAAAGACCCAATTAAACCAAAACAGACCAAAATGCAAATATGCTTTGTATTTGTGTTTTGTGTGTGATGAATGGATAATGACAAAAATATCAAGAAAACATTCAAAAACGAGCTAGCCGGACCGTGAATCAGAAGAGTACAAAGCTAAAGCTCCAAAAGCCCAAAGACTTTGCCAAGTTTCCTTTTATAACATCTCCAGGGACCAATCTTGCTATTTTCAAAAGTTGTTTATAACTGAAGAGAGAAAGAAAAAGACCACGGACCCAAATGAGTTAACTTCCCAACTCCAACTAGTTTTTAACTGTCATAAAACGGTGTAGGACCCATTTACTATTCATCGTCTCCCCCGTTTTCACCCCTATGGTAAAACAAGGGGCAAATCAAAATTAGAGGGTGCGTTGGTCAATTCAAGGAAGCTCAAGCACAAATACAAGGACAAATCAGTCTAATCAAGAGGATTCATTAACCTTCTCTCAAGAAGAGCCACGTAATCAAAGAAAGAAGCACAAATAGTGGTGGGTTTTGTGCTAAACTCACTCACAAAACTAGCACAAACGTCACATCAAAGAATGCCACGCTGGCAATCCTCAGGTGTGCACATCTTGATCTAACGGCTCAAAATTTAGCCCCAATGATTGATGGATTGGATGGCAGAGATTGATGGGAGCTCAGAGGGCCTAGAAGCTTCAGCTTGGCACTATAAATAGGCCTCGCCTCTCACACACAAAAGAGGTATCGGAGTATCTAGTTTTTACGTTTTTTATCTAGTTTTTAGTAATTTAGTCTAGCTTAAATTCGTGTTTTTATGTAATTTTCCTTTTTCAAGTAATGTAATCAGCCTCTTTAGTTAATGAAATTCAGCTTTTAGTGTTTTAAATCTCATTTTCTAAGCTCTCATTTAAAGTCATAAGCTCTCTTAATAAGCCAAATTGTCTCAATAAGCTCATATTAAGCTCTTTCAGTCTATAAGCTGAAATAGAGCTGTTTGAATTCAGTATTAACCTTATCTAAACCTTAAATCAGTTTAAACTTATATGGATCTTATTGTATCCAAGCTTTTGGAAGGGGATCTTACCTTGGAAGAGATCCCAAGGACTTATACCTTAGCTTATTAATAAGCTAAGGAGCTTGTAGCTGCCTTTATTGGTCCTCTTGTTCAGCTAGAGGAGTTTGTAAGTTTCTCTTTCATTTTCCTAAAATTCTTGGTTGAAAATAATGATATTATTGCTTGCATGTTTGATTCTGTTTATTTGTTTAATCTCTTTGCTTGTTATGTGTCAAATATCTCTTTAGTGCTATTTTGTTATTTGTTTTCATCGTTTTTACTTAAATAGTTTAGTAGATCATTGTACTAATTTCTGTCATAAAAACTCATAAAATCCAAAAACATTAGTTTAATTAGTTAAGATCTTAGAATTTTGCTTATTCAGTTGTTTAATCATGATTATTAAGTTTGTTTTAAGCTAGTTTTTATCTGGTATTAGTTTTTGTGCATCAAATTTCTCTTAAAAAGCTTTTCTAAATCCTGTCAAAATGAAAAAAGGGTGTTTGGTTGTATGCAGTCTCAAATTGCAATGCAGTCATAACCTAAGTTAGTACTGTGGCCCTTTACACTTCCGTCCTATCTAAAAGTAGTACTGTCTTCAAAGTTAGTACTGTTAGTATAAAATTTTAGCTTTCAACATTAAGTAGGAATTAAGTTTTAGTTATAGCTTATTAAGTTTTTAGTTTCAGTTTTCTAGCTTATTTCATTACTCATTACGTTTTCAAAAGTCAAATTGCATCAGCAGTACTCTCAAAGTACTGCTGAATTTTCACACTAGCAGTACTAACCTCAGTTAGTACTGCTGTGTTCTCAGCTTAATTTAGATCAGTAATTTTAGGATTTAGCTTATAAAATTCAGTAGGATTTAAGTTTTCATATAGCTTAATTTAGTTTAAGTCTTAAATTTTGTTTTCTAGCTTATTGTCTTAGCTTATTTTGCTGTCTAAAGTCTTAAAAAACCTGAAAATTCCAAAAACAGTAGGAACTTAAGTAAAGTCTAAATTTGTTAATTCAGCTTTTAAGTTTAGAATTTATAGCTTATTTAGATGGATAAATAGTAGTTTGGTAAGTCCTTAAGGTTTTAGAGTCTAGTTTAGCATATTAAAGTTTTCAGCTTACTTGGATTTTGTGTAACTTTGCTTATTTCCTGAGGGGGGGGGGGGGGGGGGGGGGGGGGGGGGGAGGGGGGGGGGTGGGGGAGTTTGCTTACTTCTTGATCAATTTCAGTAGCATAAGAGTAGTTTAAGCTTTGATTTCTTTGCATTCTTAGATTAAGCACATCTTAAGCTCTTTAGGACTTCTTTCCTTTTTCATTTTGATCTAGTTTTGAGTTTCTTATAGCTTATTTTCTAAAACCAAGGGATAAACCCTCCTTTCTGTAACAGCTTAAAGATAAGCTCTTTGTGAGCTTATTTGTAAGTTTCAGCCCAATTGCCTTTATTAATCTTGTTTCCCCTTAATCTTCCTTTACAACTTTGCTTCTTGAGTTTTTCATTTTAAGCACTTTTCAAATTTCACCTTAATTCGGGTCTTAGTTTGTTGTCGGGATAGATTCTTAGGGTAGAAAGTGTAACTTTTCGATTTTAATTGCTTTTCAGATTAGTCCCTCCGTTAGTCTGTTAGTTTCTAGAGTTGATAGATTGACCAAGTCGGCTCACTTCTTACCTATTCGTGAAGACTACAAGACGGAGAAATTAGCAAAGATTTATACCAATGAGATTGTAGCGAGACATGGTGTGCCGGTATCAATCATTTCAGACCGTGATGGTCGATTCACGTCACACTTATGGCAAGCTTTTCAGGAAGCGTTGGGTACGAGACTAGACATGAGTACGGCTTACCACCCTCAGACCGACGGTCAGAGTGAGCGTACTATTCAAACGCTGGAGGATATGCTTCGAGCTTGTGTTATGGATTTTGGTGGCAGTTGGGATACTCATCTTCCATTGATTGAGTTTTCTTATAATAACAGTTACCACACAAGCATTAAGTGTGCACCATTCGAGGCTCTGTACGGGCGAAAATGTAGATCCCCCGTGATATGGACTGAAGTTGGAGAAAGTCAGCTTATTGGACCAGAGATTGTGCAAGAAACGACTGAAAAGATTGTTCAAATCAAGGAAAGATTAAAGACGGCTAGGAGTCGCCAGAAAAGCTATGCTGATAAGAGGCGTAAACCTCTTGAATTCCAAGTTGGAGACCGAGTGTTACTTAAGGTATCTCCATGGAAGGGAGTGGTACGATTTGGTAAGAAAGGAAAGCTAGCGCCACGATATGTAGGACCATTTGAAATCGTGGAGCATGTTGGACCGGTGGCTTATCGGCTGAAGTTACCCCAGGAGCTAAGCTGTGTTCACGACACGTTTCATGTGTCGAACCTCAAGAAATGTTTAGCTGAGCCAGATGTTCAAGTACCTTTGGATGAGATCGAGATTGATGAAAATCTGCGATTTGTCGAAGAGCCTATTGAGATCGTAGAGCGGGATGTGAAGAAGCTAAAGCGGAGAAGAATCCCATTAGTCAAAGTTCGTTGGAACTCTCGGCAAGGAGCTGAGTATACTTGGGAACATGAAGACCAATTCCGGAAGAAATATCCGAATCTTTTCTCTGAACCCGTACCTTCCTCAAGTGCCGCAACTTGAGCCTTGAGGACAAGGCTCTTCTAACCGGAGGAGACTGTAACATTCCATATTTTCAGGTCTTTTACGACGTCATCTATTTTACTAATTTTTTTTTCTTTCTCGTACGCGTTTACTTTTATTTTTAATAGTTAAGTTAAATCGCGTAAGTTAAAAATTATCGTTTAGCGTAAACGGACACCAAACAAATAAATGTTTACATCAAGCAAGTGTTAAGTAATTATTTTGAGTATAATTATTAACTTTGTTTATTTTATTTTTATCGGATACGTAAAGTGTATACGTTTCGCGATAAATTGCGTTTAGGCACTCCCGGAACCACCAAAACTTTTCTACGCTTCAACAAATACCCACTTTTATACCCAATACATAAAAATTACTCAACAACATCATATATATCTTATATTAGCCGAATTTAGGGCATTTGATGCAAAGAAATAAGAAAAAGTTCACACTTTGGTCAAATGTACAACACTTGTAATTAAACCCCCCATACCTTGTTCCCTTTGACCAAGAGTCTTCCCTAAGACCCTCCTCATGTTCCTTGGACTCCTATTTCACCTTTGACTAGTTAAACACTTATATAATACTTCTATGCATGCAAGTAACACATATATAGCAAAACACTTAGTAAAATTTTCACAAAAATCCCTCTCTTTCTCTCTTATGGCTCACGGCTCAAACCCCCTCCTCTAAGCAATCCATACAAAATTTTATACAACCTATACACATCTACACACATCCATCCTAAGATATTCTAAGGTGTTTCCAAGCTTTGGCTAAGCATTTTCAAGTATTAATCAAGTAAAAGTGAAACTAGGGTTTTCATTGTACAAGCTTTGGTTTTGAGTCTAAACACGGGTTTAGCACTTATTTCTCATCACATACATCCTTCCTAAGGTCTTCTTAATACCTTCATACTTTTATTTATCATGATTTTATGTGTTACATGTTCTTTATGGCTAAATCACCACTTAGGATTTTTTTTAATATGTAAAATGAATTATCACTTATGTTTATGAATTTACACACTTTTCTTATGTCATATTGTTATATATATCATGGAAAAATGGATTAATAAATATGTTGACATGTTGTTTAAATATAAACATGATTTTGTATGAATTAGGGTTTTAAAGTTTACTTAAGAAGGTTATGATTAAAAGTATACATAAATGTTATAAAGGGCTATTTTAAATTCGTGTTTCATACAGTAGGTTTGACATTATATAAAAATAATACGCCTCATGACGATTCCAAAATGATAAGAAACTTGAAAAACCGATTTATAACGAAAAAGATACGTTAGTTACGAGTTTACGACGAGAAATACTTTTATAAAACTATTTTTATAAAATTTACTATTCATTACAGAAAGTGATATTTTTAAAACATCAAAAATATGATATAACTTTTAATTACGAGATCGTACTCGAAAGAATCGTTAAAAACGGAGCTATAACGAATAAAATACGACGTTTACGAGTTTACGATAACAAAAACTATAAAAATAAGTATATGTCTGTTATGAACAGTAAAAATCACTATTCATCAGAAAAACTAAAATTTTAAAAATGTTATATTTTGATAACTCGACTTAATACGAAGGCGTGGACGTAAGAAACGCGCGAAACGGATTAGAAACGAGAAAGTTACGCCATTTTTACCAAAGTATACTTATAAACATTTTTCGTTATAATTATGTTTTCACTAAAACGAGTAGACGGTGATGTAGCTATATAGAATCATACGTTGTATTAGTTATCAAAGTACTATATTACTAGGGAGTTTCATAATGATGAGGCCTCTTCGGGGTGGCGTATCGACGAGTTGTTGGATTTACGATTTAAAGTGTCCTAGCTCCTCATACGTTCACTACACGACCTCTTAATTATGATAGCCCGAACGATAGTATGATGAGCTATACGACCTATAAATAATCAAAGTGTTTAGTACTTATACGACCTATATTGGATTAGGTTGCCTTCGGATTCCTTCGTGACGCATTTTTCTATTGTGAATACTTGTTGATTTCCATTCACTCGAGGTGAGTTCATAGTCTCGCATTTCAATCTTTTCAATGTTTTATAAACCCGCGAGGGGAATACATGCTCGTTTACAAACTTGTATATTTTACTACAGTACAATTACCTTTCAATACTTTGTGAGTTCATAGTTCTATTTGATATACTTTTGTTGATTTCCATTACTCAAGATGAGTTTCAGAGCCCCTATTTTACCTTATTTTAAAAAATGTTTTGGGGGAGCTAACAATGCTCGTTTACAAACTTGTATATTTTACTACAATACAATTACCTGACTATTTTTACCAAAGCTTGATTTGTCTACTACCTGATTTGAGATCATTGAATACCTATACTTTGAAAACCTTGAATTTTGAACAACATGATTGTTTTTCTTCGGACACAAGTGTTTTTAAACTGTATGCTATTTCCTGATTACATTATTGCCTAAGTACCTTCTCTGATCTTAAATCCATGTTTATCATGAACCGTCAGTTGCTAGTGTCGTGAGCGCGGAGTTGTGGATAGATCTATCGGGATTGACAATCCCCACCTTTCCTTGGGTCACTAGTTTGATCAGGTGCATTTATCATTTGGAGATATTACTTTTCAGATGTTTGGCAGAAAACATCCTACTTTTATGGGGTTCCAATCTCTTGATTGATGTACGTTTAAGGTTCGGTGTCTTGAGCTAGTGCCATAGATATATTTTAGACTTGTGAATGTGTTTCCCCTTGTCTACATTACTGGTTTTGGATCTTCGGCTTAATGTACTTAGTCCACCATTTCTTCGATCTTGTGGTCAACTTTTTATATACTTCTTGTTTCTACTGATTCACTACGTAGATTTCGGATGCGATTCTGAAATAAACACTTTTTAAATGTTGTTTACGCTAATTTTTCTTCTGAAATATTTTCTTTAAATTATTTCAATACCGCTTTTACTATAAATAGAATTCACCAACATTATTGTTGACGTTTTTGCATGTATTTTTAGGTTAATTATTTTGCTAGTGAAGAGTTGGAGCATTCGAGTCGCGCTGATATATAATTGTTATGAAGGCTTAATAACTTGGTACTATTTGACAAACGTTTTGACAATGTTTTCTAATACTTATAAATGAAACCTGTTGCAAATCTGATTTTTATTAAATTAGAATATGACTTTTTTTAAACGTCCATTTTAAGGTCGTTTTCGTGACTTGTGTTTTGTGCCCTGAAGTAGACCCCAATGTTACCATTACCGCTGCGTTGTCTGATTTTTTGGGGTGTTTCAAGTATGTCTTATATATACCTCATAGACTCTAACCTAGAAGGTTATAAGACATAATCATGATTATTGGAATTGTGATGATTCACATTTAAGTATTAAATTTTGAAGTTCTGTTTTGTGTTACAAGTCTTATGAAGATTATATTAACAAACTAAACATAAGATATTAACAAACTAAACTTAGGAAGTATCAATGTATCTTGTAATGTCCCTCTACATGCTAAGTAATTATAGAAGAGTCTAAAATTACAAAAAGCAAGTGGAAGCATTTTTAGATCTGAAAGAGATAAATATACAAAATATATAACCTTCTAAACACACTAGTGAATATCATATCGAGGCTTTAAATGTTAAAACCTTATAATGATATAATTTTCGTTCATAGATCCGCAAGGATACCTCAAATACTTGATTGATAAATGTTATATCAATATTGAGGAATATGAGTCACAGGATCATAGTGAACCTGTTAATCATTAAAGATGCATTATTGAATTTTGAATTTGGTATCATGGTGAAACCATTAAGATGCATTGTTGAATTTTGAATTTGATTAATGACTCAAACTATGAATGTTAAGATGTTGTCCATAAAGATAATCATTTTTGGAACTTGATTGATCTTTAACTAAACGGTTAGACTGTGAAGTTAAAATGAGTTTCTTCAAAGAGAAGAAAAACCCAAGTGGTTTGGTTCTTGGTTTCAAACTCATAAGGACAATGTTGTACACATATTT
>BQNB010042644.1:0-45996 GCA_026074375.1 Tanacetum coccineum
CATATAGGACTAAGGAAGCCATAAAAACGACCGAGGCACAGTCATGTAAACATTTGGGTAAGCAATGGTAGTCGTTATGACACTAGAGCGGATATCCGATGCGTTGGTAATCAGAACATGTCGTGTAGATAAAGGTTCCGCGGCTCATGATGTTAGTCATTGTGAAGTAAACTTCCAAATGCAAGGTACAAAGACTTTGGAAGTGTCCAAGTTCATTGACCGGTGATATACCTCCGGAAGGCTCGAAGCTGCAATGGTGATGCGGTTGGTGACCGTGGATACCAAAAAATAAAATACGTCCGGACGTGCGAAGCGTCACGAAAGGACGGAGCTTGCGGTTCTAACGATTAAAGCAATATGTTGGTTGGGCCGGTCCTAATGACTCTCCTAGTGCCGTTCGGCGTCTTCTCGGGCCTTGAATAGTTTCACCAACAAAGAAGAACCGGTTAGAAGGAGACCCGAGCCAGAGCCCCGGGATCCACCCTCTGACAGTCAAGTCAGAATAGTATAAACATATAGTAAATAGGTGGTAGAAAATAACCTGTGGAGATGTGTGGAGGTAGGATGATCCTACCCCTGTATATATATTGAATGGATTAAGGTTACGTAGGATGTGGGCCACCCTTTTATCGGGTACAACCCATTGGGTCCGGCTTATTCCGGACTATACGCCAACAATATATGTTGTTTTTAGAACATATGTGCAAAAATACAATTATTGAAGGTGTGCATGCATGTTTTTGGTGGTTCTGTCAGTTCTCGCATTAAGAATGGTTTTGAAAAGAAAGTCTCACTATATATATGTGTGGGGCTAATTATGAGGGTATACATATGATTTAGTGACTGTACGTCACCTCAACGATGACATGACACACATTTTGCACTAATTTTTGTTTTTTTTAATTTTCGGATTTTTTTAAAAATATTGTCTATGGCAAGGTTCGAACTTATGACCTAGGGTTAAGTTCTAGTTAAGTTTACCAACTGAGTCAAGCCACCATTTCTGTTTTACTATCCAAAACTAATAATATATTCTAAAAAAACCATGTTGATATATTTTAATCTTAAAAAATATATCAAAATATACTTCAAAATATATTAATTTATACAGTAACCAATAATCCGAGTTTCTTGTATTAACGCTTATCACCAATCCCCGAATTCTGCATCATTGTTTTATAGCTAATAAATCACAGTTCTGAACTATATAAACTTATAAAGTGTGGCTTGGAAATATGAAAATTAAAATATTGTTATAGACAAAAGACTTTTAGCTTATAAGAAGAAACTACCTAGACTATGAATGTAATATTGGGCTGTTTGTTTTCTTACTTATCTTTTGAACATTTGCACAATATAAATATGAATATATCATGTCCACAAACATTATTTTTAGAATTTTTTGGACATTTACATGTAGCTGTTTAGTGACGCATTATATCGTTGTATCTTGTTTCAATAACTTTATGATCGTTTGTATTTTTCGAATAACCAATTCTCAACCGAAGTATTTAGCAAAAAAAAAAAATTAACCCGTCCACTCAGTAGAACAACGGGCTAATGCAATGGGACGGGATGATGCATTACGAAGCCTGGCCAATGCATTAGGTTAGTGGACTGATGAATATCTATGTAAGGATGCATACGACTGGCAGGCTGTAGCATCGGTTCAGCGGTTTGAAAAATTTGATGCAAGTATCCTGTTTTTGAAGAAATTGAGCGATGTGATGCTGCAACTACTTTCATTGAACCTAATATTATTCATCAACATTAGGATGCCTTTGTATGTTTAATGTTTATTTATTTATCTGTGTTCCATTTATTGTGAGCAAATTTGAACTTGACAATTTGACATGCTATTTGGAAACTTGCTTCAGCCAATTTATAAACTGTTTCTTCTTATAGACATAGGTATTTTTCATCTCCTTAATTTGTCTGACTGTAATTGTAATTCAGTTTTAAAGGAATGTCGTTACTGAATCGCAGTCGTGTCCCTTGTGTGATGCGATTCTTGAAGATATTTCTCACTTATTCTTCAATTGTTCTTTGGCTAGAGATGTGACGAGATTATTATGTCGCTGGTGGAATTTGGGAGTGCAAACTTTTNNGATAGTTCTAAGAGATGATGAAGCTGTCAATGTTGAATCATTATCTACAAAATATCCAATAGTTGACTGGAAGACACACATTATAGCAAAAGACAAGATGTATTATCAGATCATCAGGGCAGATAGAAGTGAAAAATATTACAATATATTTAGTGTAATGCTTGATGATTTTAACAGACAAGATGTGCTAGATCTATACAGGCTGGTAAAGGAAAGATTTGAGACAGCAAGCCTAGAAGGATATGACAGATTACTTTAGGGAGATCTTATAACATTATTTGAGCCAAATGAGGAATATGAGATATAGAAAGCTCAACAAGACTACACATTGATAAGCTGGAGGTTATTTGATTCATGTGGAATTCATTTACTATTGATAGATACTAGAATTACTATTCGTATGCTGGTAGAAAGAAAGTATCCTCTTACATAAGAAATGCTTTCAAAGATGTTAAGTAGAAGACTAAAAGTTGATCATGAGTGTGAAATGGCTTATGAACTTCTCAGATTTACAAGATGACAACTTAAGAAGTAGAAGAGTGTTTGGATACATCCTCCTGAAGACTACGAAGATTTTATTAAAGAAACTTGATGATTAATATGATGAATATCAAGTTTAGGGGAGGATTGTTGGGAATAAAAGGCTTCTTAACTGTTAATACTGCTGGTTTAAGTTATTGCTGCCAGTTATGAAGATTACTACTGCTGGTTATAGTTTCTACTGTTGGTGAAGACTGCAGAAAATATTCTAAGTCATTACTACTGCTAGTATTAGTTACTACTGTTAGAAGAGTTTCTGCTGTTAGTTATAAGTTAGTACTGTTAGTTATACGTTAGTATTGCTGATGTGATAAGAATGAGATATTTTAGGAAAAGATATGTATGTATAGAAAACGCGTTGTAAGCCCATTAGGGTTCCTTGGTGTATAAAAGGAGACCCTAGGGCATGTAGGTTAGTATCTCAATATCTCATTCTTCACATATCATCTAGAAATCGTTTTGTTACAGCTTCAAGGTTTTGTATAACCCTAACACTATTAAGAGTGTCCGTATTAATATATTAAGGCTGAAAGTTTGGTATTATACAATCTTGTTTGTTACTGTTTTATTGCTTATTCTTTTTTATATCATAGACTAGATTCCGCATAGTCTTTGATATATTCAATCAAAGTTTCTATCATAGTTGTCTTGGATTTATTCAATACAACTAAGCTTTTTACAAGCTAAGCAAGATCTATTCAAGTGGGATCAATATTATGTTTCAAGCATAACATTCATTTTCTCAGTATTAAAGAATCCAAAATGACGCGCCTTGAAACCTTTCATCTTAAATCCATGTGGGGTAATTATAATTTAGATTTTGCGTCTAGTATGGCTTGTGATAGATCAAGAGGCCTGATTTCTATATGAGATCCAAACTCCTTTATTAAAAATGATATATGGTGTGATGACGCTTTTATTATTGTAAAAGAGCATTGGAGAAATACGGTTGGTGATTGTTATATGATAAACATTTATGGTCCTCAAGATTCGTTGGCCAAAGCTATTTTGTGGAATAGAATTGGTGATTTTATGCATCAACACGTTGGTAAATATATCATTGTGGGAGACATGAACGTTGTTTGTAATGAAAACGAAAGGAGTGGCTCTCTTTTTTCTAGACATGATGTTGATAACTTCAACTCTTCTATTGAAAATTCTAGTTTGATTGGCCTTCCTTTGGGTGGTCGTCTATTCACTTAGATGAACAAAGCTAAAACCAAACTTAGTAAACTTGATTGATTCTTAATATCAAAAGAGGTAGCTGAGGCTTTACCTGATGTTCGTGTCACTGCCATTGATCGTTTATGGTCGAATCACAATCTCATTCTTCTTCAGGTCTCTAAGTCCGACTTTGGTCTACTCCTTTCAAGCTTTTCCATTCCTGGTTACTTCGTGATTCATTTGATGAAGCTATCAAAACTAGTTACATAAATTAGAGGAACATAACTTTGGAAGGAAGCTCTTATCTCATGAAAAACTTTGCCTCCTCAAAGCTAAATTCAATGGCATTCTGAAACTAAAACTTCTGTTCGTGTCACTAAACATGATAACTTACAATTTATCAAGTCTATAGAAGTGAAAATTGAAGCGGGTTCTGCGAATGATGACGACTATGATTCTCGTATTAAGTTGCTTCAAGAGGTGGACATATTAGATACCTGTGAATCCTTTTATCTATTTCAAAAGGCGCGTGTCAAATGGGATATCAAAGGTGACGAGAACTCCAAACTTTTTCAACGGATAATAAAGAAAAAAAGGAGAGCTTAAGTGATTTACGGTATCATGAAAGAAGGTGTTTGGATTTCGGATCCTTCTCAAATTAAGGAATAGTTTTCAACTTTTTTAAAGAAAAGTTCTAATACCATGATTCGAATGCGAATTTCCCTTCGTTTGCTAACTCTTCTGGATTATGTGCTCTTGACCGTGATAGCTTAGAGACTCCTGTTTCTTTAGATGAAGTTAAGAATGCGGTCTAGGATTGTGGTAGTTCTAAGGCTCCGGCCCCGATGGGTTCTCTTTCGCTTTTGTGAAGAAATATTAGGATGATATTAAAGTTGACATTTTGGAGTATGTAAATATTTTTCTTCATACCGGTTCGTTGCCTCATGGATCTAATTCTTCTTTCTTCACTCTCATTCCAAAGGTTAGCAACCCTATTTTCATCAAATATTTTTGTTTCATTTCTCTCATAGGCGTTCATTACAAAATCATAGCTAAAATTCTAGCTAATCGGCTATCCAAGGTGATTGATAAGATTGTTAGTCACGAGCAATCGGCCTTCATAGTTGGTCGTCAAATTCTTGACGCTCCTCTTATTCATAGTGAGATTGTCGAAAGGTTCAAAAAAGAAGAAAAAATTGTTAATTTTCAAGGTTGATTTCGAGAAAGCTTTTGACTCGGAGAGCTAGAAATATTTAGACTTTGTTCTTCTTAATCTTGGCTTTGGCTCTAAATGGCATTCTTGGATTAGAGCTTGTTTATCCTTATCTCGGGCTTCGGTTCTCGTCAATGGTAGTCATATCTTGGAATTATCTATCAAACGTGAACTCAGGCAAGGAGATCTTCTGATGAGGTGTCATTTTATACACTATTTCGGGGTCACTTAACCCCCTAAATCATGCAAATATGCCCAGATTATGTGCTTAATCGGTTGTTTTCAGGTTTTTAGCACTTGGATGGCATTTGGAGGAAATACACGTGACTTCGGCTCATTTAAAGAAAAATGGATGAGATTACGGACCTACACCAAATCCTTGAAGAAGTATTGCTTACAGAACGTGGAGACGGCTACACAAGCATAAAGTGACGCTGTCGTGATCTATTCAGTGACGGCGTCTGGAATTTGAAGACGGCGTCAGGACGTGGCCGACTTAAAGAGGATCTAGAATCATCCATGTAGCGACGGCGTCAGGACCATAACGCAACGCCATCGTCGCGATATCTCTATATATACAAAACCGATTTTAGGGTTTTAGTGTGTAACTTTTGGGATAACTTTGTATAACTTAGGGAGACGAACCCTAGTCCTCGTAGCAGCTTCATATGTCATTTTTAGGGCCTTAAAACCCTATTGTACTACCTTGGTTCCATGTTTTAATTCAAGTAAGGTTATTAATCATTAATCATTCAATATGTCTATGTGTTGTGTGATTGATTTATCTTCTTACTTCCTTTATAACATGCGAGGCTAGACCTCCTTTGTATTTGCTTATGATTGCATGAAATTTGGATTGTAGATCCTTTTACTATTGCTTCTTGTTGATGATTGTGCGCGTTAGGCCTTAGAAAACCAGCTTTTGTCTGTATCGCTGTTGACACATCTAGGGAAATGCGAGTGTGTAGAAAGGATACCATAGGGTAACAGTCTTCATACTACCTTGCCCCTTATATGGTTGATCCCTCTTAAGGTATTTCACACGCATTTAATATACTCTTAGGGGCCTTGTAATAGTTTAATACTACCTTACTTGTGATTTGCCTTAACGAAATATTAAATAGACGACAGATTCGTGTAATTCATTCATAACATAGGAAATACTTGCACATTACATCACAAGTGTGACAAGGCAACAGGATTAGGAGAAAGAATCTGATAAGTAATGCATGATTAAGTAAATACATTTAATTATCATAAAGTTATCACCAGTAGATTAGTTTATCAATTAGTTTAGTTAATAGTTTATCAAACCAACCTCTCAAACCATAGATTTACCTGCTTTCTATAAAATATAAAAACACAAAAATAATCTTCTCTCAACCCCTAGAATTCTGTTAGACCGTGATCAAGCCTTCCCAACCTATTCCCCTAGAGAACGATAACAACCCCCGAGTCTTGCCTATACTACTACTACAACGGTTAGGTACTCTGCCTAGGGAGTTGTAAAACTTCTTGTTGAAGTCCTACGACGACCGCATCAAGTTTTTGGCGCCGCTGCGTGGGGAATAGTTAGGTTTCGATCATAGTTTAACTTAGTTCTACTCGCTTGAATCCTTTCAAGTGAGACTTTAATTTCCGCATATTAGCTTTCTCGTAGTCTATCTTTTCTTTGTGTTAATTGTTTCGTAATCCATTCTCGTCAACCACCATGGGAGACGAGAATCCTATCCGTACTCTTGGAGACTACTCCAAACCTAGCCACGAACTAGCCCACAGGGGTACAGGATACCCATTGAGCTCCCCGTAGGGAACAACGTGGTACCTCTTCGATCTGACACCATCCGGTTGGTGCAAAACGGATGCTCATTCCACGGACTTCGGTCCGAGGATCCAAACCAACACCTCAAGGATTTCCTAAAACTTGTGGACTCACTTGACCTTGACGGTGAAAACAGGGAAAGAACGCGCCTGTGTTTATTTCAATTTTCCCTTCGCGATCAAGCTAGCAACTGGCTTGAACGTCTTCCAGCAGGATCCATCACTTATAGGGATGATCTTTACTACTTTTTAACTCATTTCCTTGCTCAATTCTTTCCACCGGGAAGGACTGCAAAACTCCGCAATGACATCTTGATGTTCCAACAACATCATGGAGAATCTTTATCTGAAGCATGGACTCGTTTCAAGGACTTATTACAAAAATTCCCTCATCATGGCATCGATCATTGGCTTCAGATCGTTGACCGTGCCACCGGCGGCAAACTCCACGATAAGAACCTCGCCCTTTACGACCATGAGGGCTGGAATGACACAAAAGAATTCGTTAAACCAGTCAAGGCTATCTCTACACCTCAAAGCACCTCAAAAACACCTGACCGAAGACTTCTTGAGCTCGAAGACCAGATTAACTTCTTACTAAAGGATCGCGACCAACTCCCTGGAGCTTAACACACATCCCTCGACCAACTCCCTGGAGCTTAACACACATCCCTCATGCTTATGCCGATGCAGTCTATTCTAACCCTCGCCCACAATACCAAAATGAGTCACCAAAGCTAAATCCCTTCACTTTTCGTAAGCGTACATGTCCAAGCCCTCAGCCCCAAGCATTAGGAACTACTTTTGAGGCTCGAGTACGGGACTACATGGCAGCACACACCGAAAGAATGGAAAGATTTGAGAATGCCATTTTCAAGCAACGCGAGGAGATCAATGATAGAATGACTAAAATGTTCTGGCTGCTCAAGGAACTCACAACCAGCAGAACCCCTAAGAAAGTATTGATAAGGGAAGAGACTAAATTCCCCGACACCAAGAACGTAAGTTCTATCTCTCTCGCAAGAGGAGAAGAGGAGAGGAGTGACAAGATTGATGTAGCAACTGGCAACGACATTAAAAAAAATACCGGAACAGAAACGGGGATGCAAGTAAAGGAAGCCGAAAAGAAGAATGAAGCTGGAAAAGAAGAAATAATCAAAGTACCCAGCTCTTAGCCCGTAGAATATTATCTAAAACATAGTATCAATGAGAAACTGATAGAGGGGCTTGTTGATAATCATAGGTTCAATGACTCCCTATCATGAACCCGAATTGGAAAAACAAAAGGAAAAACCTATAATGTATCACCAAAGGGGCCTGTTTATGAAGCAATCCTTAGAAAAAAGATAACAAGGAAGGAAGACATCTAAGGAAACTTCGAAATACCTTGTAACACAAGAGGCCTAAAAGGCATAAACGCCCTAGTAGACCAAGGAACCGATGTGAACGTTATGCCCCTCTCTACCTACATGAAACTAACTAACGAGAGGCCCGCTGAGACGAACATTAGACTCTTACTAGCTAGCCACTCGTACATCTACCCTTTAGGAATAACTGAGGATGTATTAGTTGAAGTTGCCGAGCATGTGTACCCCGTGGACTTCGTGATTCTAGACATTAAGGAAGACGAAAAGAGGTCCTTCATCTTAGGAACACCATTCCTGACAACGGCTAAAGCCGTAATTAAGTTTGATAAAGGCACCATAACTCTAAGATCTGGAAAGATCAAGATTAGTTTCCATAGGATACCTGATTCCCTCTGTAAGATCGAGAGAGGAGTTAAGAATGACATAGAGCCTATAGCCTCCACTATAACTGTAAATAGGCTAGTCCTGGAATGGGAAGAAAGGATAAAACTTCATCTGGAAAGAGAAATGAAGTTTAACCAATGGAGGAGTGAAAATTTCAAAAGTAAGCATCCCGCTCTTGTTGAAGTAGAAGGTGGAATGGATGATGAAGGAGAAGTCACGTAAGAACGTGTGACTTCGAGTCTACCTACAAGACTCGTAAATAAAGAAAAACGCTTTTGGGAGGCAACCCAATATTTACTTTCCTGCATATTAGGAGTGTCTTGTGTTTTAACTCTTTATTGTTTGTTTTATTATGTTTGAATTAGTTGTAATCATGCTTTGTTTGTTTGTAACTTCGTCTTATTTGCAATCAAAGGTATTTTTCATCAAAATAAGTGTAGGGAAAATATCCGGTTTTAAGAACCCAATTCAAACATTTAAAATAAATTATTTAGATTAATTCGCGTCAGTTTCGAGTCATATGATTGTAATGACTAACTCCAGGTTTTTATGCAGTGATTTCTTCAGTTTTGACTTATAAAAATTACGTGCATGAAATTTCTGATTAAAAACGAAGAAAAAATTTTCACAGACGATGGAGACGGCGTCAGGATTTATCCTGACGGCGTCGCGTCTCCAGCTATGTAAAAATTCGAATTTTTTCTAGTATTCCTGAAAAATAAAATGTGCAATATTTAAAATCTGTAATTCTATTGTAAACCTGCAGAAAAACCTATGATTATATCATTACTCTCATCATATCTTTACTGCTTTTGTAGAGTCAAAACCCTAAACTCTTGTTGTATATATATCTATCCCGCCGATTTGATGCTTGGTGTAGTTGTCTTTGTCTTTGTCTTTGATTACAGGTTATATTTGATTAGAAGAATCTTAGAAGTTCTTAGGAAGTTTCATTGGATAATTCTTGGAGAACGATTTAACCAGTTATCGCATGTTTCTTCTCCATTATTGAACAAACCAGGGGGGTACTAGTTTCTTTTACTTGTTTTCTTTTCCCTTTTTTTGGGAGGTTCTTAGGAAGCTAGAAAACTAGCTTGGATTAAATGGAAAAATGTTCTCTCTTCTTATGATAATGGTGATTTAAACATTGGTAGTCTTAAAGCATTTAACCTTTCCATTCTTTAAAAGTGGTGTTGGAGGTTGTTATTGCACAAGAACGCGCTCTGAGTTGAAGTTATCAAAGTTTTATATGGTCAGGAAGATGGCTTTGATAATAATGGTTGCATCTATAATGGTACGTGGGCTAGAATTGTTGGTTCCTCTAATTTTCTACACTCGAATAACATTATTCCTAATAGTTCCTTTCATTCTACGCGGGTTGTGGCACACAAATCTGTTTCTAGAAAGATACTTAGGTATGAGATTCTCCATTTTATATTCGATAAAATAGGTTATACCGTTTGGAGCATGGAAAGATTATCTTATTATTGACCGCATTGATCATGGCCAATGGCGTTGGAATTGGTCGAGGCCTAACCTTGGTGCTTGAAATTCTGCTGATTTACTCGACGTGCTTTTTGAAATTATTTCTGTAGAAATTAACAAAGTTGAAGATATTTGTGTGTGGTCGTTGGGCACTGTTAGCCTCACTTTTTAGTAAAGCTGGCGTCTTATACGTGAATTGGACTAGCCTTGGACACTGCGTGTCACGCATGGGTCATTTATATAAACTAGGAATAGTTTGCTTTTTCTTTTAGTATAAATACCCCTCATGGGTCTCCATGAGGGGTGGTTGGTGATCATTTGTATTTTTCATCTTTCTCTTTCTTAATCTAATATTTCACAAGTTTTCTCCAAGCTCTCTTTAACTTTCTCTCACTACAACCATGTTTCATCTTTCGTTCTTTGATCAACCAAGACCTCCCGAAAGGTGTATTTTTTGAGCCGATATCCGTTAACGATCATTACACTAAAATTCACAAACAACAACACAACAAACACAATAAATTACACTAAAAACGATCCTTGTCAAAATTCACCTTCATTCATAACGGCTATTATTGAACTTAAATGACCACGGGGTTATAGTACGATGTTACTTATTTGGATTGAAGTAGACTTTTACGGGAAGTGTACTTATTTCGTCTTCGGTTATATCTTTCTCCACAACGAAGATGACTTGTGTTAGTGACGAAGACTTGGATATCTAGTTGCTTTTGTGATTCTTTCTTCCTTCACCCACAAAGTAGCTATCACTTTATGCAGTTACATTGTAGTACTCAGTGTCTCACGTAGTTGAGGAGATTTCAAGTGGTGATGTATTTTTTGTATACTTTTGGGTGAGTATATGGTACTCAGAGATTTGCCTCTGCACTACTCCTTTGTCACACGGATAGTACAAGATTAAGTCACAAGTGAAGGATTATGCTTCAATCAGTGGTCATCAGTATTAGCCTACAGAATAGATAAGGGAATTCAAATCGGGTTGATTAAGAGAGATTTGTAAAGAGAGTACCGACATCTTCTCACAGAGTAGTGCTTATGCAATCACGGGCTATGAAGCTAAGTAAGCAGTTCCAGTTGGCATATGATGTACACATGTGTAGGATGATTCCTCAGTTAGTCATCATCCTGGAGGGAGAAATGTGTACATTTGGTACTTAGTTGATTTTTTATGTTACCCTTTTGATGTTACAGTTTCGACTACGCAGCGGGATAAATTGCTTTCACTCAGGACTTAGTTGACTTTGGTGAAACAATTTAAATGGGTACATCCGGGACTTAATTGACTTTGATGTTACCGATTAGACTACTTAGAGGGATAAATTGCGTACACTCAGTACTTAATTGACTTTGGTGTAGCAATTCATATCTGCACTTTCCTAGAGGGAGAAAAGTGCATTTCCGGGTCTTAATTGATTTTGGTGCTACGGTTTTGACTTCGAAAAAGGGATAAGTGTGTACTTGGGGCTGAATTCAAACAAAACTGGAATGCTTCCTAAGTGAGACGATGTTGATGATATCATCCCTCTCTCAAGAACGGTGTATTAATTCTTATCAGTCTTAGGGGTGTCTGTTTGGGAGGGAGCTGAAGATTTCAGCAATATGTTCGTCTATAAGCAGAAGAAATAAAGCTGGAGTATTCTAGTAGATCTTCAAAGATATTCTCAAGGAATATTGGACTTCATTCTTATCATTTTTTCTTTATTTTGCTTATAGGAAACATTGTAACCAATTCACGTGTGACGCCATCTTGGAGGGAGATTGTTAGCCTCACTTTTTAGTAAAGCTGGCGTCTTACACGTGAATTGGACTAGTCTTGGACACTGCGTGTCACGCAGGGGTCATTTATGTAAACTAGGAATAGTTTGCTTTTTCTTTTAGTATAAATACCCCTCATGGCTCTCCATGAGGGGTGGTTGGTGATCATTTGTATTTTTCATCTTTCTCTTTCTTAATATAATATTTCACAAGTTTTCTCCAACCTCTCTCTAACTTTCTCTCACTATAGCCATGTTTCATCTTTTGTTCTTTGATCAACCAAGACCTCCCGAAAGGTGTGTTTTGATTCGCGTAACAGGCACTGATGGAACTTTTTCTGTAAAGGGCGCTCAATGCATTATTGATTCGAAAATTCTCTCTTCTTTGGCTCCATCGACGGTTTGGGACAAAAACATTCCTTGAAAGGTTAATAATTTTATTTGGAGGTTGATTTTGGATCACTTGCCTCATAAGTTGAATCTTTCTTCCCGCGGTATTGATATTTAGGCGATCTCGTGTCCCTCTCGCAATGGTAATGTGGAATCTGCAAATCATAGTTTCTTTGAGTGTAATATTGCCAAGGACATTTTGATGCTTGTTCGTAAATGGTGTGATATTTCCTTTCCTCCTTTTACTTCGTATGAGCATTGAAAAAGTTGGTTTACTTCATGGTAGGTGGTTAAAGAGAAGTCTCAGCGCTTATCAGTTATTTTTTTCGTCTTCTCTTTGGTGGCTTTGGATGTGTCGTAGCAGTGTTACTTTTTGTTCACACCCGACAAGAAAAAGTAACATTTTCGACAACATTCACCTTTCCTCGTATTCTTGGCTTCATCATAGGGGTCACATGATCTGCAATTGGATTGACTGGCTAAAATCCCTTATGCTTCTCTCGAGTAATGGTTTAGGATGACGTTTGTTTTTTATCCTTTTGTGTTCCCCGAAGCTTGTTTGGGGTTGCATAAGAAACACTCCGGAGTGAAAACCGATGGCTCGGCCTCCGTGAGCGGAGATTTTTATCTTGTCCTGTATAGGCAAGAGTTTTTCATCCTTTTTGTAGCCCTCGCAGTTAAATCTTTGGGAAGATGCTAATCTAGGTTTTTTGTTTATTTCTAGTATTGTATTTGTACTTTTTTGCTATCTAACGCCTTGCTAGTAGCCTTTTATTTATATAAATATCTTCTGCCGTTAAAAAAAGATAGTATAAATAGAGCTGTTAATAACAATGTTGTTATCATATTTATTTTGGAAGTACAAACTTTAGAGTAAAAATTACTTTGTGACGTGTTTAGAAAAACATTTACAGAACAATGTACATAGCACGAATTTGGTTACCATATTTTCAAGGTTTATATCAACAAATACATGTCAATTTGCAATCTCATATAATTAAGATTATATGTCGTACAATATGTCTTTCTATTTTTAGCTCAATAGGTAAATGTGAAACAGTTTCTTTTCGCTGTATTGATATTCAGGCGATCTTTTGTCCCTCTTGCAATGGTAACGTGAAATTTTCAAATTATATTTTCTTTGAGTGTAATATTGCCAAGGACATTTGAATGCTTTTTCGTAAATGGTGTGATATTTCTTTTCCTCCATTTACTTCGTATGAGCATTGGAAATGTTGGTTTACTTCGTAGCAGGTGGTTAAAGAGAAGTCTCGGCGATTATCAATTATTTTTTTCTTCTTCTCTTTGGTGGCTCTGGATGTATCGTAACAGTGTTACTTTTCATTCACACACGATGAGGAAAAGTGACATTTTCGACAACATTCGCCTTTTCTCGTATTCCTGGCTTCATCATAGGGGTCACATGATCTGCAATTAGATTGACTGGCTTAAATCCCCTATGCTTCTCTCGAGTAATGGTTAGGATGACGTTTGTTTTTTATCCTCTAGTGTTCCTCGATGTTTGTTTGGGGTTGCATCAAAAACGCTCCGGAGTAAAAACCGGTGGTTCGGCCTCCGTGAGCGGGGATTTTTCTCATGTCCTGTATAGGCAAAAAAGTTTTCATCTTTTTTGTAGCCCTCGCGGTTAAAGCCTTGGAAAGATTGTAGTCTAGGTTTTGTGCTTATTTCTAGTATTGTATTTGTACTTTTTTGGCTTCTAGTACCTTACTAGTAGCCTTTTATTTATATAATTATCTTTTATCGTTCAAAAAAATTAGGTTTTAGTTTCGACACATGACCCGTATTAGTTTGTGTTTGTAATCTTACGCTATGCGTCATATGTTACCACTAGTTAAATTCGAGAAACAATAAGAATTAGTGTAACATTTAGTGCATACATTGGAGTAATTTTTTTCAGTGTGAGCATATTTCGAAAATATTCTTATTTTGCACTAAAATAGTGCAAAACAATGATAGCTTTTTCAATGACTTTTTACTATTATATCAAGTGTTTTGGAAAGCTTTTGTCATTGTGACTAAAGCTTTTTGAGAAAGGCTTGGTGTTTACCTAAGCTATTCCACTCTCATCATATCATTTAAATACAATTATTTTATATATACAATAGCTTTTGTAAAGCTTGTTATCATCGGAGTAATATTTGTAAATGATTTTTTAGTATTCAAACATTAATGAAAAATATGATTTAATAAATGCAAAAAGTCATTTGAGTATTGTGGATGCTCTAAAATGTTATAAATATTACTTCATATATACGACCTTCCAATGAGAAAAGTACGGATTTGGTCACAACTCTAAAAATTGATTCATTTTATGGTCATTTTTTTTTGCTTTTTCTCAAAATAGTCAACTGCTCAACTGTTCAACTATACTACTCCACCCAATGCTCGACACGTATCCACTTTCAAGTACAATTTACTTTTGAGTTAAATCAATGGAGGACCCACGGGTATGACCCACAATAGTCAAACACTTTTTTGTCTTATCCCCCTTGCAAGTGCTCAACCGGCGGCTAAATACTTGATTAATTTTCTTGGAAAGATACATAATATATTTTCTTTGATTTCTTTTGATTTACCTTTTTTGAAAGATTCCCTATTGCTTTACACGATTCGCATAGTCTCATCTAGATACAAAACAATAAGGCTGGGCACTACAAACAATCTACAACGACCTTCATTTTTCCTGCCACGTCAGCTTTGTCTCTCTGGCGACCTATAAACGACTTTCTACCACTACAAAGCGACCTTCATTTTTTTTCTTTTTTCAAATTTTGTTAAAAACAAAATTAAATTTCATTAAATGAAAACATTACATTTTTTCAACAGCAAAATAAAACTATTACATAATAATTCAAATATTATAAAAACATTACAAAAATAATTAAAAACTTAAACTAATAATCTAAGTTATATTGTGTTGGTTGTTGTGTGTCCCAGATCAGGGTTAAGACAATCAATAGCCCAGCTAATTACTAGAGATGGTTATCGGATATCACTTAAAGTCGTGTAATCACTTTCCAAAGAAGATTATTCGACCATATGCCTGGGCATCACGAATACCTCCTTGGGATAAAACCAAATGTTGTTCTTGTTTTAGGCACAAATCAAGAACATTGCGTTTCTATGTGTTTTTGGTTTACTGTTCTCTTTTTTACACTTTGTATCACATGCAAATTGTGATCTCCTATTTATAGGAGAATACTCAAAACCCTAGTCAAAGAATTATGGGAGATTATAGGAGATATAATCTCTTCAATAATTAGACTTTTTGATTTCAGGAATTAGTGGTTACACGATCATATTTATCGTGGTCATTAAATGTGATTGTAACTTATCATATGAAACAGTCAAAGTTGTTACAAGTCATTGAATTCATTCCAACGTGTTATTCATTCAGTATCCTGAACCATCAGCTAGCCCGCTGAAGAGCATACCCGCTGAAAATTAGAACTGAAGTAACCCGCTGATGAGTTAACCCGCTAAGGATACTTACTCTTATGGATTACTCCCTGATGGTATCCTTCAGCTTACGCTAAAGCCATCAGACTGATGAATGTCCTTCAGTCTAAAGTTCCTACTCACTGATGAATAAACTCACTGAAGTTCATCAGCGACTAGAATTCCCTCTAACCACTATCTGAGTCAGGGTGTTTAGTGACCTATGGGTGTACACTCCATACCTCCAGTCTCATTATCTAGTATGAACTGAACCCACAATTGAACTAAGTTTCCAACAATCTTCTCCAATTTAGTACAATTTCTTTGCATGAAAAATTAAACATTAAACAAAACAAGTGTATAAATGAAAATGTCCCGAGGATTAAATTTCCATCTTAGTAAATTACACGTTCAAATATTCGAGAATCAGGGTGTTCTGAGAATTGAACCCTTCAACCTATTTGAATACCTGAAGATAAGATATATACAAGTTTTCAAACACTTAAGAAACTCCTGACACTATACAAGCCATGTGTCCATATCCAATTCATAAATGTTGTAAGAGCCAAAGTCCATGCTCTTTGAGGCGGCAAAACCTTAACATTTACATAGGTGATTCCTCTTTATTCTTGCTCCTGCTAAGCACTTTTTCAAAGAAATTAACCATTGAGAAGTAAAGATTCCATCCTCCTTTTCAACAGGTTTCAAGCACATCCTTGGGATGATATGTAAATGCATGTGCTTTAGCACACTGAATGTTCAGCTTTCCACATTGAACTCAGCTACCAAGTTTCCTCAGTAGGGAGTTGGGTGTCCTAGAAATTAACGACTTAGTTGGACTTTGAACCCATCCCTTCAGCAGACTTTATAACCAAGTATCTAGCCAGTCCCTTCGTCAAGTGATCAGCTAAGTTTTGTTGAGACCTCACAAACTCTATAGACACCACCCCATTCTTGATCAGTTCACGAATCATGTTATGCCTGACACCTAAGTGTCTAGGCTTCCTATTGTACATTTGGCTATAAGCATTTGCCAATGTAGCAGCACTATCACAACGGATAGAAATAGGTGCTATAGGTTTATACCACAATGGAATCTCAAGGAGCAAGTTTTTCAACCATTCAGCTTCCTTACCAGCAGCTGCTAAAGCCACAAATTTAGATTCCATTGTTGAACCAGTAATGCAAGTTTGCTTCTTGGAAGCCCAAGAAATTGCACCACCACCAAGCAGGAATACCCAGCCGCTGGTAGACGAATTATCTTCAGTATTGCTGATCCAGTTTGCAGCAGTGTATCCTTATAAAACTAAAGGATAACCAGTATATATCAATCTATAGGCCATGGTTTTCTTCAAGTACTTCAGTACCCTCTAAATTGCTTGCTAGTGCTGAGTACCAGGATTACTAGTATACCTGCTCAGTTTTCCCACAGCATATGCAATGTCAAGCCTTGTACAAGTCATGACATACATTAAGTAGCCAATCACCCTAGAATACTCAAGTTGAGATACAGCTTGACCATTATTAGACATTAGCTTCTCACCTGTATCCATAGGAATACTAATTGGAGTGCAATCAAAGTAATTGAATTTCTTCAGTACCTTCTCAATATAATGAGACTGAGAAATTAATTTCTCATTACTTTCATGTTTAATCCTTATACCCATGATAACATCAACCTCTCCCATGTCCTTGATGACTCCTTTACCAGTTTCATCAAATTTGTTATATACACATTGTCAGCTTGGTTAAGTAAATAACCATTAGACAAAACTACTTCAACAAACTTTTGATGCCATTGCTTAGGTGCCTGCTTCAGTCCATAAAGATACTTAATCAGTTTACACACATTGTTTTCATTGCCAGGCATGATGAAGCCTTAAGGTTGGTTCATATAAACCTCCTCTTCCAGTTCCCCATTCAAGAAAGCTGTCTTCACTTTCATCTGATGAATAATCAGATTGTGAATTGATGTCATAGCAATCAGTAGTCTTATGATACTGATACATGCCATTGGTGCATAAGTATCAAAGTAGTCTATCCATGACTTTTGTTTAAAGCCCTGAATGACCAGCCTTGCCTTGAACTTTTCAATAGTTGCATCTACCTTTAGTTTTCTTTTGAAGATCCATTTGAAACCAAAAGGTTTGCAACCTGGAGGTAGATCAGCCAACACCCAAGTGTTGTTGCCCATGATGGAATCCATCTCATCATTGATTGCTTCTTTCCAGAAAGCAACATCCTGAGACTTAATTGCTTCATCAAATATTTTGAGGTCATCCTTAACATTAAAGCAATAGGATTGTTGGTCAGAGACCTCATCCCTTGTTCCTTCAATTAAGTATAATTGAAATTCAGGCCTAAATTTCTTTAGTGTCCTATTCCTTTTGCTTTTTCTAAGCTCAGATTCAGGTTGCTGAACAACATCTTCAGTGACATCTTCAGGGATCACTAAACCACCAATGTCTTTAGGTCCATTTGTAATCCTGAGACTTGGTCTAGGGACTGAAGAGAATCTATTCTCATTAAAGATAGCATCCCTTGATTCAATTATTAAGTTAATTGCAACTGATTCATTAGGTTCAGTTACATAGAACCTAAAAGCCTTGGAATACTCAGCATATCCAACAAAGATGCATTCAATGCCTCTTTCACCCAAAGTTTCTAGCTTTGGATCAGGGAGTCTTACAACTGTCCTACAACCCCAAACCCTGAGGTAGTTCAGGTTCAGTTTTCTTTTAGTCCAGAGTTCATAAGGGGTAATTCTGTTCCTTTTATTGGGAACCCTATTTAGTAAATAACAAGCTGTTAACATAGCATCACCCCAAAATCCTTGACTCATTCATGACTAGGACACCATTTAATTAACCATTTCTTTCAGTACTTTATTTTTTCTTTCAGATATACCATTTTGTTGTAGAGTATAAGGGGCAGTCGTTTCATGGATAATACCAACAGATTGAAAATACAGAGTATCTATGTACTCACCTCCTCTATTAGTCCTAAATCTTTTGATCAGGGACCCTTGTTGTAATTCGACTTTAGTTTTGAATACTTTGAATTTATCTAATGCTTCATCCTTTGAATGTAATAAATAAACATAACAAAACCTTAAAACATCATCAATAAACGTCACAAAGTATTTCTTATTCCCTAATGAGGGAGTAGCATGTAAATCACACAGATCACTGTGTATCAGCTCTAAAACTTCAGTTTCACGTTTTACATTTTGAAATGGTTTCTTAGTTATTTTGGTCAACATTCAAGTCTTACACTTTTCAGTGTCCATGTCAAAAGTTGGGATTAACCCATCCTTTGACATATCTTGCATCCTCTTAAAGTGGACATGGCCCAGTCTAGCATGCCATAGGATTGAATCATTTAGTTTAGAGGTTGACATGAAGGCTGAACCAATATTATCATTGACAATATTAAGCCTGAACATATGATTACTTAGATAACCAAAACCAATAAGCACACCATGTTTGGATAAAATAAATTTATTAGATTCAATCACTTATTTATAACCATAATTATTCAAAACACTACTAGAAACCAAATTCTTCCTTATATTAGGAACATGCAAAACATTCAACAAAGAAATAATCTTTCCAGAACTAAACCTAAGATTTACACAACCTTGTCCATGCACCAAGGCTGTTGACTCATTTCCCATGTGAAGAATAGATCCATCATTTAGCGACTTATAGGTCTTGAACCAACATCTATCTTTACACACATACACAGTTGCTCCTGAGTCAACCCACCATGCAACATCATCATCCTGCACAAAGTAAGTCTCAAATACATATGTAACATAACAAACCTAAAAAGATTTATTAAACATATTCTGACCTTTCAGTGAGTTGGATGAACCGTCCACTGAACCCTTTGTGCCTGAACTATTGGCTTTGCTGCTAACATTAACACCTTTGAAATCCTTTTTCAAGTGTCCAGGTTTTTGCACTTCTAACAAGTCACTTCAGGTTTCTTGTTAGGATCAGCTTTCATGTTATCATGATGTTTACGTCTACTCTTGTTGTCATTGTACCTGGAGGAGTTGTTATGCTCCACCGTATTGACAACTGAAGGACCAGCAACATTGTTACCTTTTGGCTTGTCATTATCCTGCACTCTGAGGGACTCTCCAATGCGTAGATGACTGCCTAACTCAACAAGAGTTATCTCTTCCTTTAAATGTTTCAAGGTATGCTTGAAATCTTTTCAAGAATGGGGAAGTTTATCAATGATACATGAGACTTGAATAGCCTCATCCATGTTCATTTTATGTTGTGTAAATCTTCCAAGTATACCAAGAAGTTCATTGTATTGTTCCATAACTGGTCTTGAATCAGTCATTTTATAATTTGTGAAATTACTAACAAGGAACTTCTTACTTGATGCATCCTCAGTCATATATTTGGCCTCCAAAGAATCCCATAGTTCTTTGGAAGATACAACATTTTGGTAAATATCAAATAAAGAATCAGACATATCATTAAAGATTAAACCTCTGCAGACATAGTCATCATTGTCCCACTTGGCCCTTTTCCTGACTTGTTCTACGGTTGGATTATCACCTCCATCTTCAGGCATGGGAGTAGTCAGCACATACACCACACTTATGCTGGAAAGCATAAAGTGCATCTTCTTCTGTCATCTTCTAAAATTCACCCCTTCAAACTTGTCAAGCTTAGCAAAGTTTGAAGCCATGTGTTTCATAGCAACAGCAGCAGCCATTGATTATCACAAAATAGTCTTATTTGATTGTTGGTTGTTGTGTCCTAGATCAGGTTTAAGACAATCAATAGTCTAGCTATTTACTAAAGATGGTTACCGGATATCACTTGAAGTCGTTTAATCACTTTACAAAGAAGATTATTCGACCATATGCCTGGGTATCACGAATACCTCCTTGGGATAAAACCAAGTGTTGTTCTTTTTTAGGCACAAATCAAGAACACTGCGTTTCTATGTGTTTTTGGTTTACTGTTCTCTTTTTCACACTCTGTATCACATGCAAATTGTGATCTCCTATTTATAGGAGAATACTCAAAACCCTACTCAAAGAATTCTAAGAGATTATAGGAGATAATCTCTTCTATAATTAGACTCTTAATTTTAGGAATTAGTGGTTACACGACCATATTTATCGTGGTCATTAAATGTGATTGTAACTTACCATATGAAACGGTCAAAGTTGTTACAAGTCATTGAATTCATTCCAACGTGTTATTCATTCAGTATCCTGAACCATCAGCTAGCCCGCTGAAGAGCATACCCGCTGAAGATTCAAACTGAAGTAACCCGCTGATGAGTTAACCCACTGAGGATACTTACTCTGATGGATTACTCCCTGATGGTTTCCTTTAGCTTACGCTGAAGCCATCAGACTGATGAATGTCCTTCAGTCTAGAGTTCCTACTCACTGATGAGTAAACTCACTGAAGTTCATCAGCGACTAGAATTCCCTCTAACCACTATCTGAGTCAGGATGTTCAGTGACCTATGGGTGTACACTCCGTACCTCCATCCCCATTATCATGTATGAAATGAACCCACAATTGAACTAAATTTCCAACATATTGCTCCTTGTTAACGTCTTTCAGCTCATGTAGCTTTTGTTTTTGTATTTCGGGCAAAGAGGGGTTGATTTATGAATTATAGAATAAGATGTTGTTGGGAATTATATTGATTTGATGATACAAAACAATGATACAAGAATGAAACAAAAGAAAAACAAAAGGATCAAAGTCGACATTATGGAATTCTACAAGATGTAGGAGTACATGAAGATTTTAAAAGATTTGGTCAAAGATATGAAGATAAATATTAGGAAGATTTGTTTCCTAATACAATTAGTTTTCCTTGTAAGTCTTATAGACTCTATTATATAAAGAGATCGATAGACATAGTTTTTATTATCCCTGTGTGTGAAAAACGCGTGTGTACACAAAGTGTTAAAGATGTAGACGTCTAGTTATGTTGGTGTAGCCCCAAGGTATCAAGGTTTTCTTGAACCCTGTTAGATTGTAATCGTTCTATACTGATTATATAGAATTGGGGCTTGGAGTGAATGTATGAATGTAAAACCTTGTTTAATAACAATGAATCTTTGCTTGATTATTCCGCCTTTGTTATTATTAATCCTAGATTAGTTCTAAACAAACTAGATCTTAAACGATCTAGAACCTATCATGTGCTATAGGTTCTATCAGGTGGTATCAGAGCCATGTGGCTCTCGATCTAGGATACTATAAGGTGTTTTTTTGGTCGAATTTTGAAGAAAAAGAAGGGTGTCAAAATTCTGTTTTTCGATAAAAGGCAAAATCAGTTAGGCTAGGGTTTTACAAACCCTAATTCGGTAACAAGCTAATTCGGTAAAGAAGAAAAGATGAAGTTGGTGTCATCTACAAACCCTTACAAAGATTCTGGATGCCATTCTAGAATGACTCTATGATTCCAGATAGGGTTTTGGTTCGTTATTCATTATTATTATTAGGCTGTCTTCGATGTTATCTGTTTAATTCTAAAACGATCTCCACGATGTTAATCTAAACGATCTATCATATAAGAAATCCATATTCAGTTAGGGTTTTGTTGAATGTTAAGGGTTACACATTTACTCTACTGCTCAAAGATATATTGGATTAAACCCTAGTAAGGATATGTTTCTGGTTGTCGATCTGATTGAAACAATCTTACCGGTTTGCTTGTTTGTGGACTGATATCGATCTGAGTATAATTTTCTAGGGTTTTTGATCATATCTGTAAACCCTAAGTATTATAAGGATTGATCTTGGTTTGATCGTGGATCTGTTAAACCCTAATTTGTTGATATAAACCCTAAGTGTCGATTGTTGAATAAGAAGGATTGTAGATTTTGAGTTTATGGTCGTCAAGGGACAAGCAGAAGGTGTTCACGTTGTTGATTTGGAAGCTGTGTAAGCTGGTATGTTAATACTGCTTCGTGTGTTACTTTGTGCTGCTTGCAATAAAACTTAGTGCTGTCGTTGATAAGTTAATACTGCCAATGGTGACTATTTAGTACTGTTTAAAAAAAGTTAATGCTGCTATCACGATAATGCTGCTAGCTTCATATACTTAGTACTGCTTATATTAACTTAATGTTGCTCGTTACACGTTAGTGCTGCTGTCATTAGAAGTTAGTGATGTTGGACGTGTTTCTGCTGCTAGGGTAAACGAGTTGATTTGTAATCTAAAGGTTTCTTTATGGTTTTGGATTTAGCTTCAAAAGGAATAACACATAATGGTATTACTGGCGGCTTGCATCACAATAGAAGGTTGACACATGGTGTGCTTAAGAATTGCTATGAAGCTTTTGGAAGTGTGTTTTGAATCTTAACTGAAACATGATTTTATGTGCTTCTGATCGTTCTCGGACAACATGTGGTTTAGTTAAGACTGTTAAGTTTTGACTGATATCGGATAAAACACACTTTGGTTCTCAGTTAGTTATGAAGATCTTAAATAACACACACTTTGGATCTCGGATTGGTTTAGATAGAAAAAGGCTAGTTTTGAGATTATTTAAAGAATTGGTTACGAAGGTGATTGTTTATCACTTATTTGATGATGAAGTGGAATTACTTGTGTACGTGTTCTTATCATATCTTAAACGGCTAGCAACGTTTAAAGATAACTTGTTCGTTTTATATGGTGTTGATGAAGACTTGCAAAATCTAGCAATGTGTGATTTCTCTTATGGTGCTTAATGCTTACATTTGCTATCACTTGAAGGAGTTACGTTGTTGTGCTCAGTGTCTCATTGAAGATGAGGATTTTGTCAAGAGATTGCGGTTTACTTATACTTCAAGGAATTATGTATGAGTTTGGAGTCACGTGAATAGTACAAGACATAAGACACAAGTTTGGGTTATTCTACTTCTACATCAAGTTTGTTATACTGAGTTTTATCCATCAGTAATCATTACAAAAAGCCTATAGAATTTGAAGATTCAAGAGATGGTTAACATATTGGTTTCAGGGGAAGCTTATTGACAAAGTGTTTAACCATCAGGATATATTCATGCACCACTTGAGGGGAAGGTTTTCAATACTACTGCTAAGTCATTATTACTACTGCTAGTTTAAGTTTCTACTGCTTAAATTCATTTATCTTATTATGCGTCATGAAGGGTAATTTAAGACATTAGAAGGCTTGGATTAGAAGTGTGATATTGGTTTGTAGTGGTCAAGATCAAAGTTGCTTATATTCACAAGTCCCCTATTGAACTATGACAAAAAAGGGAAGAAGATTCTACAGAGATGATTTACAACTTATAGATCCTTGGTGGTATAGCATGGAGATTTTGATTTAAGGGGAAGATTGTTTCATTCATGGAAGATAAAGATGTTATCAAATAGGGGAAGATTATTGGGAATTATATTGATTTGATGATACAAAACAAAAACAATGAAACAAGAATGAAATAAAAGGAAAACAAAAGGATCAAAGTCGACATTATGGAATTCTACAAGATGTAGGAGTACATGAAGATTTTAAAAAATTTGGTCAAAGATATGAAGATAAATATTAGGAAGATTTGTTTCCTAATACAATTAGTTTTTCTTGTAAGTCTTATGGACTTTATTATATAAAGAGATCCATAGACATAGTTTTTAGTATCCCTATGTGTGAAAAACGTGTGTGTACACAAAGTGTTAAAGATGTAGACGTCTAGTTGTGTTGGTATAGCCTCAAGGTATCAAGGTTTTTTTGAACCATGTTAGATTGTAACCGTTCTATACTGATCATATAGAATTAGGGCTTAGAGTGAATGTATGAATGTAAAACCTTGTTTAATAACAATGAATCTTGGTTTTATTATTTCCGCCTTTGTTATTATTAATCCTAGATTAGTTCTAAAAAAACTAGAGCTTAAACGATCTAGAACCTATCACGTTCTATAGGTTTTATCAGATGTCGTTAGCCTGTTTCCTTTTTCTGGCTAATTCAAGTGTTCAACGCTGTATAGCAAGTTTCTTGTTAGGAATTATTGTAAACAGACTTAAGTCTGGTAGTTATAGAATTAAGTCTGGTAGACATAGTTAAGTCTGCCATTACTAAGTTAAGTCTGGCAGTACTATAGTTAGTACTGGCCTTGTCTAGTTAAGTCTGTTTATGTAACAGAATAGTTATAATAGTTATCTTAGAGATATCTTAGGAGATATCTTAGGAAAGGATATGCATTATCCTTTCACACGTTTTGTAAAGCCTTTTAGGGTTTCCTTGGTGTATAAAAGGAACTCTACGGCATAGTGTTTGGGGCATCCAAACCTAATAGAAATCAATAGCAATATACGAAGTTTGTTTTACAATAGTTTTTCTTAGTACTTGTGTTAAGATTCCGCATTAACACATAGTATTCATAGTCATTGTCTCTCTTATAGTTGATTTGGATTTATTCAAGTTAGCTATTGGCTTACAAAAGGCTAATTCATATCCAAGACTTAGACCTATAAGTGGTATTTGATGTACTGTATTGTCGTAAGGCCTCTAGAGGGACTCTGAATAAGAAGAATCACAAGAATACAAACAATCACTTTCAAATCTAGAAAAATGTCTCAACCTGCTAATGATGATTACTCTCAACATCTTAGTGACGATGAAGAATCATACCATGAAGAAGCATCAGACAGTGGTACTGCAACCAATAAACAAAGACGTTCCAAAGAAACCGAGACGACAAGAAGGGAAAAAGTGATAGAAAATGCTTTAGATGCGGTGATCCAAATCATCTCATTGGAGAATGTCCAAAACCATCGAAAGACAAGAACCAAAGAGCATTCGTCGGAGGTTCTTGGAGTGATATCGGTGAACAAGATGATGAAAAGGCTAAAGACGGAACATGTCTCGTAGCTCAAGCATATGATGAGGTATGTTTTGAATCCACTTACTTTAGTGATGACATTTCTTGGGTAGATGATATTAAGTTTGATAGTGAATGTTACAACTTTAGCAAAATAAGTTTAAAAATTATTTTTAAGAACAAACAACAGTTCTAAAACAGGACTAGGTTTGGAGGTAATGCAAATTCAAAGAAGATGCAGAAAGCTGTTCTAAAACAACAGTTTGAAGCATTTTCTATATCCAGTTCAGAAGGGTTGAAAAAGGATATGACAGGTTCCAACAACTACTCTCACAGTTGGAAGCCCATGGTGCTGAAGTATCAACTTAGGATGCAAATCATAAGTTTCTTTGATCTTTGCCTCCAGCTTGGTCAAATCTGGCAATGACAATGAGAACCAAACCAGATGTTGACACTTTGTCCATTGATGACTTGTATAATAACCTCAGGGTTTTTGAGCAAGAACTTACAAGTATCTCAAAATCATCTACAAGTGCTCAAAACGTTGCTTTTGTTTCACACAGCAAGAACATCACTAACAAGGTTAAGTCTGGTCATACTGGTGCCTACAGTACTTATACTCCTACTTCTTCAAACAATATTCAAGAAAGAGAAGTTCCTGCTGGTTTTACTGATGAAGTTATTTATTCACTCTTTGCCAAACAATCTAAAGTTTTGGACTTGCTTCATGAAGACCTAGAACAGATTGATGATGTGGAAAGAAAGAGCAGAATCAGAACTATTTGCTGACTATGGATGATGGTGTTGTCAATTGGGGAGAACATACAGTGAGGAAGAAGAGTCAAATCATGCACTCATATCAATCAACTCAAATACTGAGGTATCATTATGTTCCAAAACTTGCATTGATTCATATAATAAGCTTAAAACACTGTATGATGAACAAATGAATTAGTTAGGTGGACAAGAAGCTTTTATCAAGATCAAGGAGCTGGAAAGAAAGAGCAGAATCAAAAATTGTTGATGACTCATGGATGTGGTGTTGTCAATTAGGGAACATACAGATGAGGAAGAAGAGATAAATCATGCACTCATGGCAATCAGCTCAAGTACTGAGGTATTATTATGTTCTAAAACTTGCATTGATTCATATAATAAGCTTAAAATACTATGTGATGAACAAATGAATCAATTAGGTTAACAAGAAGCAAAAATACTTGCCTATACTCTAGCTCTTAAGAAATTAGAAGCTCAAATTGTTACTTTTCAAAAGCAGCAATTATCTCTAAATGAACAGCTTACATTTCAAGCAAATGAAATATATGCAAAAGATGAAAAGCTTAAAAGATATAAGAGAATAGGATTGAAAGCTATAAAAGAAAAGGAACAATTGAAGAAAACAGTAGATTCATGGAAGGATTCTTCTAAAAACCTTTGGAAATTAGTTGATTCGGGTATGACTTCAAATAGTAAAGTTGGCTTAGGGTATGAAATAAAATCAAACAATGAGGTTTTTAGCTATGAGGAAGAAATGAATCGATCTGTATTCAAATGTACAGAAGAAGACTATATTAACACACCTTTGTACAGTAGATTTACAAAGACTAATAGTTTCAAAGGAGTTCCACATCCATTAACTGGAGACTATACTCCTAAACCACAAAAGGAAATTGATGATTCTTTGTATGTTTATGATAAAAAGGGACCTCAAAAGCTTGAAATTAGTGAATCAGATGAAAACTCTACTGAGCATTCTACCTGTCAATCAAATGACAGTGAAGGATCTTGTGGAAATACTTCTAAGCACTCTTCTGAGTCTGGATCAGAATATATAAGTGTACCAAATGAGATGTCTACGTCTAAGTCTGTAATAACTAATGAAAAAGTTGTGTCTGAATCAAAAGAAGTTGAACCTAGTTGTGCAAAACACGTAAAAACTCCTAGGCAACAAATGAAAAATCAAGGGACATCTGAAGTTAAAGGAAAGAATTGGAATAAAATGATGGAAAGAGAATTAGGATAAGGTTACTCTTTCACCAAGAAAAAGTGTTTTGTTTGTGGCAGCTTAAGTCATTTAATCAAAGATTGTGACTATTATGAAAAGAAAATGGCAAGAGAGGCTGAGTTTAAGAAACAAAGGGTTTTTAATACTGGTAACAGGGTGGCAAAACCAGTATGGACTAATGCAAACAGGGTTAATCATGCTAATCACTTTGTACCTAGACCAGTACAACTTAATGTTGTTAGGCAAAATGTTAATTCTGTTAGGCCTAATGTTAATACTGGTAGGGTAAATGTTAATTCTGTTAGGCATAATGTTAATTCTGTCAGGACTAATGTTAATACTGGTAGATCTAAACAACCAGTATCTACCTGTAACTCAAACAGTTTTAGTCCTGTAAGACCCTAGGTGAATAAGTTTAATCAAATAAGTCATTTTTATAAATTTCATTCACCTGTGAGAAGACCCATTGATAAAAATACAGCAAAAATGTCTTATTTCAATGCTGTAAAGGGAAATTGGGGCACTGCTGTTAAGACCTCAGCAGGTTATAATTGGAGGAACTCTAGACCAAACTCCAATTGTGATAGTGGACCAACTTTTATTAGAACTGTGAATGCTAAAGGTCCACAAGGCAGACCCAAGCCTGAAAAGGCCTGGGTCCCTAAGAGAAACTAATTTCTCTTTTTCATGTGCAGGATCATCCACTCAAGAACATGGAGGACAGAGGTATATTTGATAGTGGATGCTCAGGGCACATGACTGGTAACAAGGATCACCTGGATGATTTTGAAGAATGCAAAGGGGGATCTGTTACCTTTGGAGGTAGCAAAGGCTACATTACTGGTAAAGGTAGAATAAGAGTTGGTAATTTAGATTTTGATAGTGTGTCTTTTGTAAAAGAACTTGGGCATTTTAATCTTTTTTCAATATCACAAATATGTGATAAGCAGCACAAGGTTCTTTTTACTGAAACTGAATGTCTTGTAGTGTCTCCTGACTTCAAGATGCCTGATGAAAATCAGATACTTCTAAAAGTCCCTAGGCAACACAATATGTACAGTTTTGATATGAAGACACCTTCTCTCACAAAAGATTATGCCTGTTTGATTGCAAAAGCCACATGTGATGAATCTAAATTGTGGCACAGGAGGTTAGGTCATATAAACTTTAAAAACCTAAACAAACTTGTGAAGGGAAATCTTGTACGAGGTTTACCTTCCAAGGTTTTCAAAAATGACCATACATGTGTTGCCTGCCAAAAAGGTAAACAACACAGGGCCTCCTGCAAGGCTAAATTAGAAAGAATGATCACTGAGCCATTACACACCTTGCATATGGATCTTTTTGGGCCTACTTCTGTAAAGAGTATTAATCATGCAAGTTATTGCCTTGTAATTACTGATGATTGTACCAGATTTAGTTGGGTATTCTTCTTGGCTACAAAGGATGAAACTAGTGGCATCCTTCAGAACTTCATTAGACAAATTGAAAACCAGCTTAATCACAGGGTTAAAATCATTAGATCAGATAATGGCACTGAATTTAAGAATAGGGATATGCTTGAATTCTGTGGGAACAAGGGAATAAAACAAGAGTATAGCAATGCCAGAACTCCACAGCAGAATGGAGTTGCTGAAAGAATGAACAGGACCCTAATTGAGGCTGCTAGAACTATGCTAGCAGACTCACTTTTACCAACTACTTTTTGGGCAGAAGCAGTTAGTACTGCTTGCTATATCTTTAATAGGGTAAGAGTGACTAAACCTCAAAACAAAACTCCTTATGAGCTTTTGTTTGGCCACAAACCAATTATTAGCTACATAAGACCTTTTGGGTGCCATGTTACCATTTTAGATACTCTAAGTGTGCTTGGCAAGTTTGATGGAAAGTGTGATGAGGGTTTCTTAGTTGGTTACTCACTAAATAGCAAAGCCTTTAGGGTATATAATTTAGTAACCAAAAAGGTAGAAGTAAATCTGCATGTAAAATTTCTTGAAGAAAAACCTAATGTGAAAGGAGTAGGTTATAGATGGATGTTTGATATTGATTATCTCACTGATTCTATGAATTATATTCCTGTGTCTTTGGACAATCAATCTAACCCACATGCAGGTACTTCAGAGGTAACTAACAGTGCAGGTACTCTACAATCTCCTAATGCAAATGCTTCTGAGGAAGCAGATGAGGATGAGGAGCTTATTGTTGTGCCTACAGCAATCAAGCATTCTGCAGCAAAAGTTGGACCAAGGAAGTCTTCTACTAATTCAAAGGAAGAGAAGTTTTTGACAGAACTTCAAAACCTTCAAACACAAGAGAAGGAAGCTTTTTCTACTGGCATTTCAGAAGATACTCCTGAAATTCTAGCTTTTAGAAGAGACTTGGATCAACTTGCTCAAAAGCATTTAAGGGAAGTAACTACTGACAAAGCTACCAGTACTAACTCAGTTAATTCTGGTAGTGAACCAGCTAATACTCAACCTGCTGATCAAGATGATTCAGATATGCCAGAGCTCACAATCTTTAACAAGCCTCAGAAAGGGATTTTTGATGAAGCTTCTTATGATGAAGAGGGTATGGTCCATGATTTCAACAACTTACCAACAGAAGTAGCTGTTAGTCCCATTCCTACTCTTAGGATTCACAACATTCACCCACAAAGCCAAATACTTGGCGATCCTAAGTCATCTGTGCAAACTAGAAGCAGAGTGAAGCAAACTTCAGGAGCACATGCACTTGTAAGTTATGTTCAAAAGCAGCAAAGGAACAATCACAAAGATCAACATTTAGACATTTTGATATGTTTTAATTTTCATTAATGAATTGTTGATGCTGTGACGATCCATTCTAAGAAACATTAAAACTTTGCTTTCGAAAAACTCCCATTAAAAAATTATAACCAATAGATAAAATAGTCTTGTCTTTGAAATCATTAGTGAGGGTTGGAGTGTTGAAAACTCAATTTTAGAAGTTATGATTTGTTTCCCCATCGGGTGAAAGATATTATTGATAATAGTTTGTTCAACTTTTTGAAAAACCAAATGTTAGAGGACTTTCTTTCTAACGGTAGGTGGTAAGCGCACTGAAACGTACACTATCCTTTTTCTTGGAGCTTTAAAATCATTGAATGTCTGGTGAGAACAGCTCAAGACCGATGAACGTTAATTTTATCATTGGGGAGGATAAGTTATTATAACCTTCCTTTATTTGAAGTCCCCGGGTTTATGTACTGATATTTGCACATAATCCATCTAGAAAATTAGAAATGACATGTTTTGAAACTATTTGCAACTCTCGCTCGAAATTATTTACACACCCGTTGTCATGTGTTATCGACTTTTCTAAGCAAGTAAAGTTTTCGTTTCCAGAGACTTGTCGAGAAGAAGAAACTTTTTGGTAAATTTTCTAATTTTTCTGATTTTGTATTTTCCTTTTTGAAGTTTTATATTTTTATATTTTGCTTTTCTCCAAAGATATGTACATTGTGATGTTTTGATGATGCATATCAAGCAGTAATCATTTGTCAGAAGAACCTCTAGTAGATCAGATGGTGTTACAAACATCTCATACCATCCTTCTGACAAGATACTTAAACCGATCCTCAAGAAGAGGCTTCTTTCGTAAACTTGTCCAGCTAATTGGTATTCATTTTGACAAAAATGTAGTTAATTATACACATTTTTCAACCCTGTTCTTTTATGAATGATAACCGAGTATGGATGTTGTACTTCGTTCTGCGAATGTCGCAATACAACTGGTATTTTCTTGTAGTTGAAGCATTATCTTGATGTTTGTGCCTCATCCACATTACTGAGCACAAACTTGTCAGATTATACGCCACGTCTATGCTGCTGCTGAAGACATTGCAGATGCAGTTTGGTTTCATATTGAAATCCAGCTTAAGCAGTTTATCACCAAAGAATCATGTATCCACTCACAAATGTGCTTTTCAGAGTCATCAAGGCATCCGCATGATCAGCGTCTGAAAATGCTGTTAGTCAAAGCCGCGTCCTTTCGATACCATGAGTCCCCATGTTAATGGTACCATTTAGGTTTATTTAAAGATTCTTTTAACTCACTTGCATGAGGTGCTTTTGAGTTGGTAAGTTACATGAGTGACCCGATTTTACTATGATAATCAGATTGCGTCTAGGGGGTTCCTCCAATCTAAATCGACATCTAGTTCTGGGTTTAGTAGCCACATGGTGTAACAATGGAGTGACCAATTGTCCCTTTATTATGCTTTTTCCAGAGTTTTCTAAAGACGTACTTGGCCTGATTGATTAAAAATACCAGTTGGGGACTGGTGGATCTAAAGTCCTAAAAGTATTTATCTCCCCCATTAAAGACATTTCAAATATCTGTGCATTAAACTTTTACTAAATCTTTTTGAATATTATTCTAGGGTTTGGTAGACCCAAAAAAAAATTATGTCATCTACGAAATTGCACAAGTTGAATATCTCCCCGTTATTTTATATTGACATAAAGTTGGGTCAATTGTACCTTTAGTAAAGCCTTTGGACATAAGGAAGTTGGGAAAGTTCATCTACCAGGCTGCTTGGAGCTTTGTTTTAATACATACAAAGCATTCTCAGAAGGTTAGCTTTTTCTCGGATGATATGGATCAATCGAACCATTCTGGTCTGTGGCCGGGCAACATTAAACCTCCTCCTAAAGTGGTCATTAAAAATAATGCCATTTTCACGTACCATCTGATAGATTCAAATAGGGACTTGTGTGCTGCGTAGGCATCGAAAATCCTATTTCCTTCCTATGCGTGCAACTTGTGCAATGATTCTACTCAAAATACAATACCCTCTTCTGAGCATAACCTTTATGCTACAAGTCGTGCTTTGTTGTACGAATTACAGACTATGATCTTCATCTTTCTTGTTCTTCCATAACCAATTTAGTTTATAATCATCATTGCCAATTGGTTGTCGACTAGTTCCCAGACTTTTAGTCTGTACAAATGAATGAAGTTCTTCCTGCATCTGCACTATGATCCAAGCAGATCAGCCATTTGCCTCCTTAATGTTCTTCGGTTCTACAATATCACCGTGTGCTTGCGAACATATACATGTCAGGATTCTTGTGCATAGCTGTCGTCTTGTTTGAAGCTTGGCATGGTTGGTTTTCCCATAACTTGTCTCTAAATGGGATGATCTCGGGTCCATCGGTAATCATGACTTTGTGGTATTGATAATGTTTATGCACTTACTGGTCATTATCAATGTTGAATGAGGTGGACTCACCAAGTTCTTGTACCCAATGTACACAATGATTGATAAATTTCAGCTTCTTGAAATGATGCATTCGGTGCTTGATCATGCTTGTTGGCAGTTTGCTTGACCGTTGTGCTGGATTGAATTTTCTTTTAGCGGTAGAAGGATGAGAGAAATTCCAAACCTCGTTGTGATGAATCTGTCTTCTCATGCCATGTAGGAACTAACATTTTGTTCTTAGGGGGCAGGGGTCAGAGTTGTTCATAATCTGACGCATTTTTGTCCTTGAGGAACGAGGCCTGAAAGAGAGTGACATTGTTCGACGACATTCTTGTCGTTGGTGGTGCGAGGTCTTGAACTTCAGTGTTGAATCTGACTTCATTGCCCATGAAGACCGAGGCTTGATCTGCTGGATCATTCGTATTTTGAACATGAGGAAGGAACGGGGCATGAAGTGTTTTTTTCCAGTAAGACACCATTTGATGATCATAGATCAAAATTTCCTTGAAGCCCTGTTTCTAAGGATATCTATCTTTTTCGCAACCAAACTCTGAGTTCCTTCACTTTATAGGATTTGAACGAATGTATCCTGTACTTAAGTGAGTACCTGCACTGACTTCAAGAGCTTGTTAGCTTTCATATTGGTTAGTTTTATTTGCATTTGAACCATTTGGGGGTTCCCTTGTTCAATCCTTTGCTGTGATAGATGGCGAATGTTCTTTCTAGTTATATAACCATCTTATAGAACCACATTTTTGAAAACTGCTTACCAGTAGGTTTCCAACTTAAGACAAGATCTTAGGAGTGTCACAATTTTTTCTATGCACTGGTTTGTTAGTCTTTTTAATTGAAACCGATGTCATTTTGGTGGGATCTGTCTTTCTGGTTTCTTTGCAACATTATTTGCTATTTAAGGGTTTTGTTTCGACGTCGTTGTCTTATTGGATGGACCTTAGCTCGCGTGTTGACTGCTTTCTGGAATTTTATTACCACTAACGTCATGAGTGGCAATTTTTTAAAGACACATTTCTGACATTCGAGCAAACAAAATGTTTTTGGTTTGGTCAGAAAAAATTTCTAGGGATCCTAGAGTGTTCTTGTGTCTTTTTCATTAGCATATTCTAGGTTAGTGTGTAGTGATTATGAACAATGTCGCTTTGTCGTTATATAACCTAGATGAGCTGAGTTGCAATACATGTAATGACGGTTTGAATGGGCATTTTCTCTTCTTCTTAGGCAGATAATGTGTTAGTGATGGTTTTGTATAAATACGTTACTTCACATTCCAACTTGGAGGAAAACGTTCTTTGAAATTTTGGGGTGTGCTCAGATTCTAAACGCAGTTGGGTTGTCTAACACACGATACTGGTTATCATATGTGGTTGTAAAACTAGTTTCTACCAAGATTGATGGTTTTTCCAACTTGTATTCACACTATTTCAGGTTAGTTTCTTAATCATCTTTTTTAATGTTGTGCAATTCTGCAATCCCTTTTTCTGATAGTTGAGCTTTGATATTTATCTTATTTGCAAATCCAAAGAAGTTGTTTGTTCTATGTTTCTTTAGTCTTCATTGTCTTGATAGAATCAAACATTTCTTTGTAATGCCTTTTCAACACAGTCTCATTTTCCTTGAGTAACTTAGCACACTTTATGTTTTCCTAATTCGATGTGTTTATTGTTTCAATTACATCTATGTCATGTTTAACCTTGGCTTCATTACTTTTTACTTCAAAAATTGACCTTGTTGCCCTTCTTTTAAAACTTGATTTTGATATTTAAGTTCAAGATTAACACAATGTGCTTCCATTCTTGAAAAATCTTTTTGAAATTGGGCAACAGTCTTTTTGAGACATACATATTCAGACTCGAGTGATTGATCTGAGAGTTTAGTTGTCATGTTATTCAGCTATATTTAGACAGGTAAGGATGATATGTCATGACATTTGTCAGACATTTGGTCAACCTCTCCTTCATTATTGAATTCAGTCAGGTTTTGCTCAGTATGATGTGTCTGTAGCAAGAATTGATTTCAGACGTCGTTTGTACCTCAGCTATTGGCTCTTCATCATATATGGGTCTGATATCTGCATCATCAACATGTGTCATCATTCCCTGATTTGTGCTTTGTATCCTGCTCTTTGTGGGGGATTCTGTCCCTTGCTTTCAATGTTAACTAAAATAGCATCCAATGCTTTCCCACTCGAATCACTTTTCCTCTGTCGTCTGCGTTCAGTCTTTCAGGTCACATGCTGTACATATTCTATTTTTATTGCAGCGCTCTTTTCTTCAATTGACTTTTTAAAATTAATTCAATGTTTTTAGATCAGTGTCATCACGGATTTCTGGAATATCGAGTAGAGTGTATTCTAGAAAGTAGTTTCGTTTGTCAAAACAATATATTCATCATTCAATAGATCTGTGAGATGATGAACATTTTGAAATTGGTGTCTCGTAGTACTTTTAAAGATTACATGGATCCAATCTCTTGAAATGTCTTGTTGTCAAGTTGCTTTTCTTGTTGATCCTCGTTAAGGAACAACGTGCCTATGAAAGAGTCTCTAGATCTGACAAAAAAAAAAGTGTCGTAAATGCGTGTTTGAATCATTCCTCGGTTCGATTCCTTTTAAGTCGTTGTTTAAAAGAAACTTGAGGTGTGAATGAAGTCGTTGAAAAGATACCCATGCAACTTTTTCTTTTGATTTTGTCTTGAATTAGTTGCATTTTGTTTATTCTTCTGATTTCCGAACACGAAGATCAAGGTATCTTTCTTTTCCATTTTTATACGTTGATGAGTTGAAGTGAAAATGATTTGGGTCTTAAGTGGATGTAATTGATTTGAAGTTGTGGTTATGTATGCCAATTCACGTTTCACGGGATGTTACACGTCTATGAGTAAAACGCATAAATGAAATAAGGGTTTTACGTATTTCCAATAGAAAACCGGGAAATGAATATTCGTTTGTTTGTTATTAAGGTTGATTGTTGTTAGATTTGTCTTTTATGTCCTTGTTTACGGTTTATTTTAATGTTTTGATTAGGTTTAAGTTGTGACGATTAGAGTCCAAAGTCCAAAGATGACATATAAGAATTTTACTTAATAAATTAAGCAACTCGCCACCAAGCAACTCGCCACCAATCAACTCGCCACCAAGCAAATCTCCACAAAAAATGTGCCAAACCGCCATTTTCAAATGCAGGTCTTCAAAATTGATTTTCAAACCGTCCGATATGTCTAAACCGGACGCTTTTAATATCAAAACCGATGCTTATAATATTTAACCGCAGTTTTCAAACTGCCGTTTTTATAACGCAGTTTTTAAATCCTCCATTTTCAAACAGCAGTGTTTTTCAAACCGATCCGAATATTTTCAAATTATTTTAATTAAACCCGACCATTTGACTATTGGTCAAAATCCAGCGTGGCTCGACCTTTTTCCTTAAAATCCGGTTCTCTTGATTGTCCCTACTTTATGTCAACCCTCCACTTAGAAAATGATATTTTTTAAGCATAATCTCCAGACTGAACACTAGCACGAATTAGGCATATTCGAGCACAAATAAGCTTTTTATTCACGATATAAGTAGTACTTGTAATCCTAAGGTATGGTATTTGAAGAATTAACATTACAATAAACATGTATTTCTTTGGTGGATCATTCAAAAAACGAATCATACTTACACGATGCAAGAAGAACACAGAAATATATACAGAACCTTATTTGCTTGTTTTTCGATTCTTGAGGCTTAAGTATCACTTGGAATGGCAACAATACACCTTGTTTAACATATAAAGCAAGAGAAACAACAAGATTAACCAACAAATTTAACCCAAAAATAATTTATGAGCCGTGGGCTTTTTTTAAGCCAAAATAAGCCACAAAATTTGCTAATCAGCCACAAGAATCAAACACAAATCCACCCTTTGCTCTGATACCAATTGTAGGATCTCGTAATCACACTTCACTTCATATATCGAACCACGAATCGAAATAGAAAAGAGATAAAGAGAGTGAGTTGTTTTTGTAGAGAGAGAAAAGAGTGAGCGCAGAGAGAGAGAGAGATGAGAGAAAAGAAGAATTATTTAGAATGAAACAACTTACTCTTTTCTAAATAGAAAAGAGTTTATATACCCCGTATGTGAAATGAAAACACGCACGCACCCCGGGATATTTATTTTTAACCTAGGATCGGGCTCGGGTTTTTCCTTGGGATTAACTCACGATACATATACATTATTGATTAATACTATAGAGGCCCGATTCCCGATATTATACTATTACAACATTAACTAATTGATTGACCGAGACTTAAATACATAATGAACAGGGCACATGACTGGTAACAAGGATCACCTAGATGATTTTGAAGAATGCAAAGGGGGATCTGTTACCTTTGGAGGTAGCAAAGGCTACATTACTGGTAAAGGTAGGATAAGAGTTGGTAATTTAGATTTTGATAGTGTGTCTTTTGTAAAAGAACTTGGGCATTTTAATCTTTTCTCAATATCACAAATATGTGATAAGCAGCACAAGGTTCTTTTTACTGAAACTGAATGTCTTGTTGTGTCTCCTGACTTTAAGATGCCTGATGAAAATCAGATACTTCTAAAAGTCCCTAGGCAACACAATATGTACAGTTTTGATATGAAGACACCTGGTCCTGCAAAAAGTTTTGCCTGTTTGATTGCAAAAGCCACATCTGATGAATCTAAATTATGGCACAGGAGGTTAGGTCATATAAATTTTAAAAACTTAAACAAACTTGTGAAGGGAAACCTTGTAAGAGGTCTACCTTCCAAGGTTTTCAAAAATGACCATACATGTGTTGCCTGCCAAAAAGGTAAACAACACAGGGCCTCCTGCAAGGCTAAATTAGAAAGAATGCTCATTGAGCCATTACACACCTTGCATATGGATCTTTTTGGGCCAACTTCTGTAAAGAGTATTAATCATGCAAGTTATTGCCTTGTAATTACTGATGATTGTACCAGATTTAGTTGGGTATTCTTCTTGGCTACAAAGGAAGAAACTAGTGGCATCCTTTAGAACTTCATTAGACAAATTGAAAACTAGCTTAATCACAGGGTTAAAATCATTAGATCAGATAATGGCACTAAATTTAAGAATAGGGATATGCTTGAATTCTGTGGGAACAAGGGAATAAAACAAGAGTATGGCAATGACAGAACCCCACAGCAGAATGGTGTTGCTGAAAGAATGAACATGACCCTAATTGAGGCTGCTAGAACTATGCTAGCAGACTCACTTTTACCAACTACTTTTTGGGCAGAAGTAGTTAGTACTGCTTGCTATATCTTTAATAAGGTACGAGTGACTAAACCTCAAAACAAAACTCCTTATGAGCTTTTGTTTGGCCACAAACCAATTATTAGCTACATAAGACCTTTTGGGTGCCATGTTACCATTGTAGATACTCTACGTGTGCTTGGCAAGTTTGATGGAAAGTGTGATGAGGGTTTCTTAGTTGGTTACTCACTAAATAGCAAAGCCTTTAGGGTATATAATTTAGTAACAAAAAAGGTAGAAGTAAATCTGCATATAAAATTTCTTGAAGAAAAACCTAATGTGAAAAGAGTAGGTTATAGATGGATGTTTGATATTTATTATCTCACTGATTCTATGAATTATATTCCTGTGTCTTTGGACAATCAATCTAACCCACATGCAGGTACTTCAGAGGTAACTAACAATGCAGGTACTCTATAATCTCCTAATGCAAATGCTTCTGAGGAAGCAGATGAGGATGAGGAGCTTATTGTTGTGCCTACAGCAATCAAGCATTCTGCAGCAAAAGTTGGACCAAGGAAGTCTTCTACTAATTCAAAGGAAGAGAAGTTTTTGACAGAACTTCAAAACCTTCAAACACAAGAGAAGGAAGCTTTTTCTACTGGCATTTCAGAAGATACTCCTGAAATTCTAGCTTTTAGAAGAGACTTGGATCAACTTGCTCAAAAGCATTTAAGGGAAGTCACTACTGACAAAGCTACCAGTACTAACTCAGTTAATTCTGGTAGTGAACCAGTTAATACTCAACCTGCTGCTCAAGATGATTCAGATATGCCAGAGCTCACAATCTTTAACAAGCCTCAGAAAGGGATTTTTGATGAAGCTTCTTATGATGAACAGGGTATGGTCCATGATTTCAACAACTTACCAACAGAAGTAGCTGTTAGTCCCATTCCTACTCTTAGGATTCACAACATTCACCCACAAAGCCAAATACTTGGCGATCCTAAGTCATCTGTGCAAACTAGAAGCAGAGTGAAGCAAACTTCAGGAGCACATGCACTTGTAAGTTATGTTCAAAAGCAGCAAAGGAACAATCACAAAGATCAACAGCATTGCTTGTTTGCCTGCTTCTTATCTCAGGAGGAACCTAAAAAGATTTCTAACAAGTCCTTAAAATGACCGTTGGGTTACAAGCTAATGCAAGAGGATTGTTACAGTCTAGGCTGCAACAGTATGGAGTTCTAGTAATGATACACATGGAGCAAAGGTGATTAGAACACAATAGGTATACAGAAACAAACGGGATGAAAGAGGAGTAGTTGTTAGAAATAAGGAAAGATTAGTGGCCCAAAGTCACAGACAGAAGGAGGGTATTGACTATGATGAGGTTTTTGCTCTTGTGGCAAGAATAGAAGCTATCAGGTTATTTTTAGCCTTTGCCTCATTTATGGGGTTCATAGTCTACCAAATGGATGTCAAAAGTGCATTTTTGTATGGCACTATAGACGAAGAGGTGTATGTTTCTCAACCTCCTGGTTTTGTTGATCCTGATCATCCTAAGAAAGTTTATAAGGTTGTCAAAGCTTTATATGGACTTCATCAAGCCCCTAGAGCTTGGTATGCTACTCTATCAACATTTCTAGAGGAGCATGGATACAGAAGGGGTACCATTGACAAGACTTTATTTATTAAGAAAGATAAGAAGGATATCATGCTGGTTCAAGTGTATGTAGATGATATCATCTTTGGCTTTACTAAAAAGTCTTGGTGTGATGATTTTGAGGCCTTCATGAAAGGCAGATTTCAAATGAGTTCTATGGGAGAACTCATCTTCTTCCTTGGATTGCAAGTCAAACAAAAGACAGATGGAATTTTCATTTCTCAAGACAAGTATGTTGCAGACAGCTGAAAAAGTTTGACCTTGCTAGTGTGAAAACTGCAATAACCCTTATGGAGACCAAGATGACATTAACAAAAGATGAGGAAGCTGATGATGTGGATGTACACTTATACAGATCCATGATAGGTTCCTTCATGTATTTAACTGCCTCTAGGCCTAATATAATGTTTGCAGTATGTGTTTGTTCTCGTTTTTAGGTCACTCCCAAGACTTCACACCTAAATGCTGTGAAGAGAATCTTTAAGTACCTTAAAGGCAAACCTAATTTGGGCTTATGGTATCCTAGAGAATCATATTTTGACCTGGAAGCCTTCTCTGATAGTGATTATAATGGGTCAAACCTTGACAGGAAATCCACAACAGGTGGTTGTCAATTTCTTGGACAAAGACTTATCTTGTGGCAATGCAAGAAATAGACCATAGTGGCTACTTCTACAACTGAAGCTGAATATGTAGCTGCTGCAAATTGCTTTGGACAAGTATTGTGGGTTCAAAATCAACTACTGGACTATGGTTTCAATTTCATGAATACCAAAATCCACATTGATAATGAAAGCACAATTTGCATTGTGAAGAACCCAGTGCATCATTCCAAGACAAAGCACATCGAGATACACCACCATTTTATAAGAGATTGTTATGAGAAAAAGCTCATTAGGGTGGAGAAGATTCACACAGACTTAAATGTAGCTGACCTATTGACCAAACCTTTTGATGGACCAAGGTTTAATTTCTTAGTGGTTAGTATTGGTATGATAAACTCATAGCTACGTTTAAGGGGAGGGCTTAGTTATATAGTTTGTATAATTCTGGTAGTTAGTTTTACTAAATTCTGGCTTAAGTAGTATAAATTCTAGCTTAAGTAGTATTAATTCTGGTAGTTAGTAGTATTAATTCTGGTGGCTAGTAGTATTAATTCTGGTAGTTAGTAGTATTAATTCGGGTAGTTATTTTAAGTTAATTCTGGTTTATACAAACTCCTGCAGCATGTTTTTCTTTATTTTAGACTAATTTTTGCAGAAATAGCATGGATTTACAAATGTAAGGAATGTGTGATAAGGTCTTTGTTTTGTAAGTCTTCAGTAAATACTTAATTCTGGTTGAAAAAGAGTTAATTCAGGTTGAAACATACTTAATTCTGGTTGACCAAAGTTAAGTCTGGTAATGTTAATTTTCATTCTGGTAGGTTACCGTTAGTGTTGGTTGCGGGAAAATTGATTTTTGTTGATTAAAAACTGTTTAAATATTACCGTTACAGATTTTTACGGCACTATTGTCGTTTAACAGAGAAGCTATAAATAGATAAAGTTTGATTTCTCTTTCATACTTATCTTTTATTTACTATTTCCCTCTTATCAAAGTAAAAATCTTCTTTATCTTTACAAAGGATATATTCAATTTTCTTTTTACCAGCATCTAGAACCTTACTCGTACCTAAACCTAGTAATTTTCTATCCACATCACTACCTTTTATTGCTACATTCAAATCATGGCTCAATTAAAATACTGCGACAAACATAATCAAGTGGGATTTTTGCGCAAACCTGACAAAAGTGCAGGGTTTGCAGAAATAGTAGATTTTCTAAGAGGTTCCAACCTCAGTATCTTAACTAATAACCTAGCTATCCATGATTCCTAGTTAACAGTTTTTGGCAACTGCTACTCCAACAACTGTTGCTGATGGGACTCTCGAAAAGTTAACAAGAAACTATTGATACTATGATTTTTACAATCACCTGAGGCCTCTATTAGATGTAAAGCTTCAATTAGCAGATGCTTAGGATTTACCATGTGCCAAACAATGAGATTTTGAGGGGACAATGGGGAATATGGGTGTATCCCGAACTGATGGATCTTTTACCTTTTTGGAAAAGCTTTTTCACACCCAATGAGGAGATTTCTTAGTCCACCATATCTACATTGTATGAATTCTCATATAAGTGTGGATGGATCAATTTGTAACAATATTGCTACTAAAAGCCTTGATTTGTCTTGCCACTGGCAGAGTTTATAATTTTTTACAAATACTAATTTTTGATGGCATGAGGGCAAACTTGAAAAGCAGAAACAAAGTTTTTGATGTATCCCGTTTTCTAACAAATGATTTTTGGGATATACAAACTGAAAACAAACACCCTTATCTGGCTGTGACCTTGACCAAAAATATTTTTGGAAACATGAAAAGGGGTTTTAGAGGGGTACCAAGACCTTTGTTACATGCTATGTTGTCTATAGTTTATCCAAGTGCAGGACAAGAAGCTCCATCTGTCACTCAACCTCAACTATCATCTAACTGTGGTACCACGCGCCCCGCCCCCCGCCCCCACCCGCTGCACCACCAACACCACCTACAACTCAACCTATACCATCTGAAGCCACAACTATTCCACCTCTAACTCAACCTGCACCACCTACACCTATTGCTAAAACTACCACTGCATCCCCCTCACCTTTACCTTCACCTTCACCTGCACATGAACCAATGGAGCATACCTTTGAACAACCATCAACTGACCAACAACCACCTAAATCTAGACAAGAAGCTACTACTTCCCAGTTAATGACAAGGATTGGTGACTTGGAGAAGCAGCTCAAGGAAACCAAACAGACCTTTGGGAAGCCTATCCTCAAACCTTTGGTTGGATAAAGTAAAGAACTTTTGGAGTTGCTTTGAAGATAAATCCCACGAGGGTCTTTGTCTAATTTCTGAGGAGGAAAGAAAACAAGGCTCAGGGGAGGAAGACTCATGATTTAGATCCTCTGGTTTCTTTGGTACAAGAGCTTGTTACTCCCTCAAAGACTGTCAATGATTCAGGGGAGGAATAAGTTGAAGACATAAGCCCTACAACTCTAGAAGTTGCTGCAATTTTAACAAAAGTTCAAAAGATCAAGTCAGTTGACAAAGGAAAGAGATACAAGAGAAGGAAGAGTTCAAAAGAATTTTGCTGTACTAGGTTTAGACTGAAGAAGTTAAGTCCTGCCTTTGAAAAAGTTAATGACTAGCTGGCATATGACAGTCTCAGTACCTCTCCAGACAGAGGTAGAAGAAAGGAAAGGCTCCTATGACGAGAAGAATAATAAAAATAATAGACTCAATTGCTTCTAGAAAGACAAAAGACCAAATTCTTCAAGAAGTAAGCAGGACTTGCTGAAGCCTATTAGATTAGATGCTTTATTAGAAAAGCTTTGGAAAAGGAAGAAGTGGCCAAACAAGTTCATTTGGATTCACTTATAGCTCAAAGGATGGCTGAAGAGCAAGAATTAATAGAGGAACAAAAGAAAAGGAAGGCTCAAGTTCAGTTTGAAGCTCAATCTTATACTGAAGAAGATTGGGATACTATTAGAGCAAAGCTTGAAGCAAATGCAGAATTGAAGGAGAGTGTGCTTGGAAAGGATCTTACTATTGAAGATTATGCAAAAAGGATGGTAGAGTTGGTAAATCAAAGAAGAAAACACTTTGCAGAGGAAAGAGCTAGAGCAAAAAGGAATAAGCCTATGACTCAAACACAGCTCAGGAACTATATGTCAAACTTTCTAAAGAATCAAGGGACATGGAAGTTGACTCAATTGAAGAAGTTGAATTTTGAAGAAGTGAAAGCAGAATTTGAAAAATTGGTTAAGCAATTGGATACCTATGTCCCTATGAACTTTGAAGCAACAAAGGAAAGTTTGAAGAGATTTGGTGAAGAGCTTCAAACTAAAACTGCAAAGAAGCTAAAGTTTGATGATGAAGGTACTCAACCAACAAAGGAGAAGATTGAAGAAGACAAAGATGATAAGCCAACCAAGAAGACTGGAAAGAGGAGAAAACAGATAGTAAAGAAAGGATTCCATACAGACCATGATAAGGATGGATATGAAGATTCAGATGAAGCTAATAAAAAGATAATTCTACTTCAGGTACTAAAATTCCCATTAATCCTGTTCCTGTAGCTAGAAAATCACCCAGTATAGCTAATTACAAGATCATTAAGCAAGAATGAGGGGGGGGAAAGGGGGGGGCGGGGGGGGTGGGGGAAAGTGCATACCAGATTGTAAGGGAGAATGGAACTGATATGGTATACATAAGCTTTGGAGCAATGCTGACTGACATATCAAGAGATGATCTTACAGAGCTATACAGGATTGTCATGAAGAAATATGGTATGAATGAGCCAGAGGATGAATTTGAAAAGGTACTTTGGGAATATTTGAAGAACATGTTTGAAGAACCCCTTAGTACAGATTTAATTTAGAGTTTGCGAGGTCAACAAAGGATAATTTGTTGGAGATACTATGATGCTTGAAGAGTACATTGTTTGAACTTGGAGTCTGCAGATGTTTATATGCTAATAGAGAGAAAGTATCCTTTGTCTGCTGAAGTATGCAAAGCTATGTTGGACAAGAAACTTCAAGGAGGAAAACCAGATGAGGATTGTTATAAACTTTTGAAAAATGATGGAGAAGCAAGCTGGTATTAGAAAATAATGGAGATTGATGAGTTAGAAATCTAGAATGGAGATGAGGAGAACAACACTTAGTGGAGGTGCTATGCACTAACACAACAAATGGTTATCAGTCCACCATGTCTAACAGACATAAGGACTGGCTAGTCCAAAGCAAACAGCTTTGGTAAAGACTTCTCAAATCCGTTGATGGTTGACAATTTACTAAAAACTGTATGGTGATCAATGCACCATAGTATTGCACTGAAGCATTGGCTAGCCCAAGAGCAAACGGTTACTTGGTAAAGGCTGCATCAAATCCGTTGATAGCTAATGATTTGCTAAAAATCATATGGTATTCAACTCACCAATGTTTTACGTACTGAGAGTTGAAATGGTTTTCAGTCAACCATGGACATGCACCTTTTTGGTGGCCAAAGGACTAACTACTCCAGAGTTAATGGCTAACTGGTAAAGAGACATCAAATCCATTAAATTTTCAATGATTCACCTCTCACAGGAGTTAACACACCTGGAAGTGATGAGAATAGACTGAAACTTTATGATTTGATGTACATATGGTCAATGTTGCTGCTTATTCAAGTGTTGCTAAAAAGATATGACCTGTTGCTGTGAAGTGCTGATTATGATACTTAGAAGATTAGTTGCTATAAAGATCAGATAGTGATGATTTCAAGCATTGTTGATAGAAGTCAAGAACTTGTTTATTCAGGAAGATCATCATGTTGCAGTTCAAGAATAATTCCAAAGATAATGCTCATAAAATCCTCAAGAAGCTTATAATGAAGACTCTCAAGGAAACTTGAAGATCACAAGTAAAGTTTAAGTTAGTGGAGGATTGTTAGGAATTATTGTAAACAGACTTAAGTCTGGTAGTTATAGAGTTAAGTCTGGTAGAAATAGTTGAGTCTGCCAGTACTAAGTTAAGTCTGGCAGTATTATAGTTGGTACTGGCCTTGTCTAGTTAAGTCTGTTTATGTAACAGAATAGTTAAAATAGTTATCTTAGAAATATCTTAGGAGATATCTTAGGAAAGGATATGCATTATCCTTTCATACGTTTTGTAAAGCCTTTTAGGGTTTCCTTTGTGTATAAAAGGAACCCTACGACATAGTGTTTGGATATCCAAACATAATAGAAATCAATAGAAATATACGAAGTTAGTTTTACAATTGTTCTTCTTAGTACTTGTGTTAAGATCCCGCATTAACACATAGTATTCATAGTCTTTGTCTCTCTTATAGTTGATTTGGATTTATTCAAGTTAGCTATTGGCTTACAAAAGGCTAATCAGATCCAAGACTTTGGACCTACATATGATTCTATCAAAAAAATGAGAGCTAAGACCATAGAACATGCAACTTCTTTGATTGCTCAAAATGCTAAGTTCAAAGCTCAACAACAGGACAAGGGGTTTGCAGTTGCAGCACTAAAAAAATGAGTTAAGAAAATTAACAGGAAATAGTGTGAATACTAAGTTTGCAAAACCATCAATCTTGGGGAAACCAGTTTTACAACCACACATAAACCAATCAGTTGTTAGACAACCGACTGCGTTTAAGTCTGAACGACCTAGAATTTCAAAACCATAGTTTACCTCCCAAGTTGATGTGAATAATGATTTGTCAAAAC